>JAQHUG010000716.1:198419-265002 GCA_028555095.1 Dicrostonyx torquatus | reverse complement strand
TGCCCAGAGAGGCCCACAGCGGATCACTCCCCATATTAAGTGCCTCAGAGACCTGGGACCTGGAATATGCCCGTTACTGGTTGAAAAGCCCAATTCCAATGACTATAGACCAGTGCAGGGCCTCCGGGAGGTGTAGAAGGGTTGAGGACATTCATCCAACACTTCCCAACCCCTACACTCTTCTAAGCGTCTTGCCTCCAGAACTGGTCATCTACACTGTGCTGGACCTCAAGGATGCCTTCTTGAGCCTGCCACTGGCTCCAGCCAGTCAGCCTATGTTTGCTTTCAAGTGGATGGATCCAGAGGACAGATTCAGGATATGACTACCCCAAGGGTTCAAGAAGTCTCCTCCCATCTTTGATGAGTCCTCCATGAGGACTAGAGTGAGTACTGACAAGCCCAACCCAACATCAACTTCTAACAGTATGTGCATGACCTCCTGATAGCAGCTGACTTAGAAGCTTGCAAAATTGCCACTGAAGGGCTGCTTAGAGCTTTGGGAGACTTGGAGTGTCCTGTATCAGCAAAGAAGGCTCAACTCTGCCTGATTGAGGCAACTTACCTGGGGTACATGCTGGGGGTGGGGGCAAAAGATGGCTGTCGAAAGCAAGGAAAGAGACCATCGAGAGGGTCTCCAGACATAACAATCGCCAAGAGGTGAGAGAATTCCTGGGGCCCACTGGGTTCTGAGGCTCTGAATCCCTGGGTTTGCTGAATTAGCTTGGCCTCTGTATGAGGCCACGACCGGGGTACTCTCCTCAGTTAGACCCCACAGATAGAAAAGACCTTCAGTGAAATTAAGGTAGCTCTACTGACTGCAGCTGCTTTGGAGCTACCAGATAGCACCAGACCCTTCCACCTGTATGTGGATGAGAAGAAGGGAGTGGCCAAAGTGGGACTGATGCAAACCCTGGGTCCACAGAAAAGGCCAGTAGCCTCATTGTCCAAAAGGTTGGATCCAGTGGCTCCTGGTTGGCCTCCTTGCCTTTGCATAATTGCAGCACCAGCTTTACTAGTTAAAGACTCAGACAAACTAACTTTGGGGCCAACTCTTAAAGTGATCACCCCCATGCTATCGAGGGGTCCTTAAACATTCTCCTCATAGGTAACTTACTAATGCTCCACTCACTCATTATCGGGTTTTGCTCTTAAACCCACCCAGGATGCAATATACCCACTGCAGTGCCTTGAACCCTGCCACCCTGCTTCCAGACCTGGACCTGGATTGGCCTCTCCACGATTGTCTGGACATCCTGAGCCATCTCCATGGATCAGACCAGACCTCAAGGACATCCCTTTGTCAAGGGCTAAGGTAACATGATATAACACTTGGCAGTGGCTTCATCAAAAATGGTACCAGGAATGCGGGGGCAGCGGTTACAACTGAGGAAGAAGTCATATGGACAAGAGGCCCTACCTCTTGGGACTAGGCCCAGAGGGCCAAGCTGATAGATCTAAGAAAGGCACTGCAGTGGAAAAGGGGAAGACTTAATATCTATACTGACAGCTGGTGTGCATTTGACATGATCCATGTCCATGGTGCCATCTACAGGGAGAGGGGAATGGTGACTGCTGAAGGAAAGACTATTAAGAACAAACAGGAGATTTTATACCTCTTACAGGCAATATGGCTACCCCAAGAGATAGCTGTCATACACTGCCTGGGGAAACAGGCAAGGGGAAACAGTTGGGCAGACATGGTAGCAAAACAGGCTGCTCTCCAGAAAGCAGCCATCCTGTTGATCACACCACCAAAGATGGGAACACCCACAGTGCCAGAAATTCCAGCTTACACTGACCAAGGACGCCAGAGAATCCCCTCATGCACAAACACTTACAAGGAGAAAGAAAGGTCCAGGACCCCGATGAATGGGTCATCCTCCCATCAGACTTTGCCACTCAACCAGTCCGACAAATACACCAGAGTATTCACTTGGGAGAAAGAAAAACATGGCCTCTTGAGAAGAGCACATCTTAAGGTCTTTGACCTTAAGGCCAAAACAGCAGAAGCTGTAGGTCGATGTCCCACATGCCATCTCATTAATGCAAAAAGGGGAGTCACGAAAACGGGACACCAGGAGAGAGGAACTTGGCCCAGAGCTAACTGGGAAGTTGACTTCAGAGAGGTCAAGCCAGGCCTGTATGGCTATAAATAATTGTTAGTTTTTATAGATAACTATTCACGATGAACTGAGGTTTTCCCAACTAAGCACGAGAAGCCTGCCATGGTGGTCAAGAAGCTGCTGGAAGAAATTATCCCGATGTATGACCTCCCTGTGCTCTTGGGCTCAGATAACGGACCTGCATTCATCTCTCATGTAACACAAAAACTAATTAAGGCTATAGGGACCAATTGGAAACTTCATTGTGCTTATCGTTTCCAAGGTTCAGGCAAGGTAGAAAGGATGGATCCGGCCACAATGGAGAACTTAACCGAATTACCCCTTGAGTCTGGCAGTGACTAAGTGCCTCTCCTCCCCTTTGCTACCTATCGGGTTTGCAATTCTCCCTAGACTCTAGGCCAGACCACACTGGTGATCATGCATGTCAGGCCACCATCCATCCTGCCTAATCTTAGGGAAGAATTGCTGGCTGAATTTGACGACCAAAGATTTCTCTCCTCCCTTAAAGGTCTGTCTCAGGTGCAGAAACAACTCTGGCCTCAGCTGTGTGCAGTCTATAAGAAGGCACTGCCTCCTGTGCCCCACACGTTCCAGCCAGGAGACCTGGTGATCATCAAGAGACAAAGAAAAGAGCCCTCTGGTGGCTGGAAGGGACTTTACACTGTCATCCTGACAATGCTCACAGCTGAAGTACCTACTTGGAGTCACCATCCCTATATGAAGCCCGTAGACCCACACGCTGATCTGGGCTATGCTCCAGAGGAAGTTGACCCTGGACTTTGGAGAGCCATTGCACCTCCATGAGATCCTTTAAAATTGAGAATTAAGAAACTCACCAATCCAGCTAAGTGGCGGGCTTGTCCCTTTGCTTCCTCAGCATGTGCCTGCAGGGGCTTTCCAGTCTGGTCACCATAGGGGACCACAACCCCCACCTACCCTTTATTCTCACCTAGGAAATCATCAGTGCTGGCACGGGAAGGATCCTGAACTGGACTTCCCATGCAGGCCCTATCGGGACCTGGTTCCCTGGGCTATACTTTGATTTGAAAATGCTTTGTGGTTAGACTGAGGTGTGTGATGCTACATTACAAGAAGTCACCCATTTTAATGTTTGTCCTGGGTATAACAGACATAAGGGGCAGATAGAGGCCTGTGGAGGAGTCAGTGACTATATCTGTGCTTCATGGAGCTGTGTCTCCATGGGTCATATTTGGAGGAAGGCCCCAAAGGATGGAGACCTTATCAAGGTAAAGTAGGTAGACCAACCAAGATGCTTGGGTGCTTGGTGAACTAAGTTTGCTGGAGCAGGGACATGTAACTGGTAGAAAAATGTTCAATTGGGCTTCAGGTAAACCTGGGTTTAAGGTGGTATGACCAGGTGGAAGGATTAGCAGGGAAGACCCAGGAACCTTGTTCATCTCTGGTTAGCCCCCAATAAGGCGATGAACACCCAAATGTCAAAAAGAGCAAAGCCTAAGAAATCTAAGCCTTTTAAACTAAGAGCGTGTCTCTGACAACTGATTCTACCCCCACAAATCAACCCTCTAATCCAGGCCTCTTTCATCTACTAAGAGCTACCTATCTGGTTCTGAATGCCTCAAAGCCAAGACTCGCCGGGGCTTCTTTGCCCTCTCTAGACACAAGACCACACTATTTTGAGGAGATTGCAACCCAGAGAAGTTATACCAGCTCCCCTGACATGCAGCCATGCAGATGGCAACACTCAGGCATAGGGAGACTAACACTACAGTCGGTAACAGGAAACAGCCTCTGCATGGGCTGAACCCCACCTAACTATGTTGATTCTGCAACGAAATTCAGTCCACTGGGGACAGGATATTTAATTCTGCTGGATGATACTTGATGGGCCTGTACCCACAGGTTTAACTCCCTGCATGCATGCCCGAGTTTTAACTGATATTCAGGGTTTTTGTGTCTTGGTGCAGCTGGTCACAAAAAATAGCTTGTTTCTCTGAGGAAGAGATTCTCCATCAGTTAGACCCTGTAGGATAGGCCAAATGTGACGTATCACAGCTGTCCTAATATCCACTCTCACAGGCACTAGAACCTCTCCTCTCATCCTCCAAGATCGGAATTATAAGATTCCAAGCACAGCCATAGATGCAGACACAGCCACCCTAGAAATTCCATCACCCATCTGGAGGAATCACTCCCTCCTTTAAGTGAGTTGGTCCCCCAGAATAGGAGGGGGTTAGACTTACTGTTCCTTCAATAGGGGGTCTATATTTGGCTCTGAGAGAACAATACTGTTTTTATGTTAACCACTCAGGTGCCATAAAAGCCTCCATAAACCTAATCAAATAAAACTAGGAAACTAGGAAGGAAGCATATAAAATATGGTATAAATCCTTATTCAATTGGTCCCCCTGGTTAACTACACTCCTTTCGGCTCTGAGTGGGCCCTAGGTCCTCTTACTGATGGCCTTGACTTATGGACTTTGCATCATTAACACTCTGGTAAGATTTATAAAGGAAGGGATCTTTACCGTCCAGCTGATGGTTCTGGGACAGCAATACAAGCCTATAGATATGGAGGATGAATTTCCAGGATTTGAGGAAGTGCACAGAATCACAAGGACATACTTTAAAAACCTATACTCTGCCAAGGTGCAAAAGCTAAGAGAAAAAATGGATTATTTCCTTGATATATACCACCTATCAAAGTTAAAGCAAGATCAGTTAAACAAGTTAAATGAATCTATAAACCCTAGTGAAATAGAAGCAGCCATTAAAAGTCTCCCAAGTGAAAATCCACAGGGTCAGATGGTTTTAGATGGTTTATGCAGAATTCTACCATACATTCAGAGAAGAATTAATGCCAATACTCTAATTATTCCACAAAATAGAAACAGAAGGAACATTGTCTGGTTCATTTTATGAATCACAGTTACCCTGATACCCGAGCCACATAAAGACTCAACAAAGAAAGAGAATTACAAACCAATTTCCCTAATGAAAATAGATTCAAAATTTCTCAATAAAATACTTTTGTAAACCAAATACACGAAACATCAAAAAGACCATCCACATGATCAAGTAAGTCACTAATGAAGCTTCCAGTACTGGGAATGGGTGACATCCAATTGAAGTGTTGGCCAAAGTGGCCTCATGGGAACTCCTGAAGAAACTAGGCTATTGTCAAGGTTAATGGTTCTCCACTAACTAATGGTAACGTCCTGTTGCTGAGGACAACACCTACACGACTCAATAAATACAGAAATGTCAAGCTGCTACCTACCTCAGCCTTAACCCATACTGACTAGAGATGGTGGTTCTGGAAGGTACTCTGCTTGATGGGGAAAAGCTATCAACCAATCACATCAAGTTGGGGTGTGGCCACTTGGACCCCAGGTAGAAAATCGAGGTAACACAGGTGTGCTGTCTTTCCATGCCTCCCACCCTTGTAGCGTGAGTCTCCCCTCTTTTCATTCATTAAAAATACCCGTTCTTATTGAGCTGGCTTGGTTATTTATTGTGCCGACCTAACACATCTACACTCTGCCTGTCACCAAAGGAGAAAGGTTAACATCAACCCGGCTGCAAATTCCTCCATCTACAGTGATGACCTGGCTGCAAGGTGCACTGGCGCAATTGTGACACAAAACTTGTGGGAGTAACCAGCCAATGTCTGACTGGATTAACTGGATTACTGAATGTAACCCATACCCGCCACTGCTTAGGTGGCCAAGAACCTGAGTCTAGATAAGCCGGGGACCTAGAGGAAACCAAATACTGGTTCTGCAAAAGGAGCATAGCAATAAAACGTTTCCCAGTGACATTCTGCTATCCTCGTACATAGAGCAACTCCTTCCTCAGCATCATAAGCCAATGGGAACAAATACAGAGACCCACAGCTGAACAATGTGAAGCTGAAGTCCCACCTGAGTTGACACTGGCACCCCCACGTGTCTTACTCACAGGAATGCCAACGCCTTCCTCTGGCTGGAGTACAGATATTGACAAGTCGGTCACCTGCAGCAAAATCACCATGTGCAGCTTCTTCAGCCAGGACTATACTGACCTGAGCCTGCTCCGGTACAGAGACCCCCTCCTGAGATTAGCCAACCCACTGCCTAGTTCATGCTGTGTATGATTACAACTACAATTGTGTCCAGAGTCTAACTACTATTTATCTCGGGCTGTCTTTAGCCCTCTTTAATAGCCATTCCTTGCCCTCTTCTGTGTCGGACCTAATCCTTGTAACTAATAACAAAACGTTATGTAATGTACTAATTAAGTGACTAAAAAAGTCCCATATCCAAAAGGTCAGTGTTTCGTCAGAGTCTTCTTTTGTGTCTTTCTCTCTAGCATTTCTTGGGACTTAATATAGTCTAACTTGTTTTTGTGCAGGTCTTCTGGGAGAGTATACCATTCAGGAAGATTTTGATTCATTGTTTATTTTTCCCCCTCTTTCCTCACACAGACTTACAGTGGGTACTCAGGATATTGCTTGGATGGAAAATGAAGAGGAAAAAGTGGTCTTATGAAAGAAGTATTGAGTGATATATATGTAAGAGATCATGAGGCATTCCAATAAGAGAAATACATGCTAAATCTTTGAAAACAGTCATATGGTTGAGTAACATAATAACAATGCTAAAAAATGAATTATGGATCAAAACCAATCGTGTGTTACACAAAAGAGGAGAAGCAAACTGAAGCAGAATGTAAACTTGAGAATCATATAAGATGAACCCAGAAGAGATACAATATTGTAATAGTCAGCTTGAAATAGAGGAATGAGGAGGGTAAATGAGAAGAAATCATCTAAGTTATATTAAGAGTAATTCAACAAACATGAAGAAAGTTGCACATTTACTCACTATGAAAGTTCAAACAAGACACAACACAATAAATATAAATGGTGCAATTAAAATTGAATAAAGGATTTTGATAGAGATTTCTTCAAGAAAATGTACAGTTGGGCAATAAGTACAGGGAAAGATGATCAGCATCATTAGTCAATATGGAAATGAATCACAATCCTGGCACACCACTTCCAGTTCACCAGGATGTTAGCATGTGGGTGGGTTTTGTAGATGTGTTCTGAAATAGTAGAACTCACTTAGGAGATGTCAGTGAATTCAAGTGTCTAACAAACTACCAACTATTTGATGAGTGTTTAAACATAGTTTTCTACTTATTTGTGGCCACATGAGTTGAAGGTTTAGTTGTACAGAGGGGACCAAATATATACCGTAGATCTGAGGTGAAACACGTGGCATATGTAACAGATGTCCATCTCAAATGCTGCCTTTGGGGATACAAGGTGATCCATTTACTCTTTAAAAAGTTTATATTTCCTTATGTGCTAATACTGAGTTAGTGCATAAGCCAGCGATTTCACTCCTAGAAAGTTTGTAATGAATGAACTATGCCTTATTAGATGGAAATGGGTCTTTGAGGATCAGGTTAGGATGTTATGATTTTAAAGAGACATGCTAGGCTGTCAAGATGATATAAATCGTAATTACATTCACCCCTACAATGCCTATTTATTAATTTTCGTGGCGCGGGGACATGTGCAGAGAATGGATGGCTAAAAAGGCTGGAGCTTTGTGATCCTAGAACAAAAAAAGGTAGCGGACCAGAGTTCCAAGGCTAAAGCAACTGGGCTAAAACCAGAAAGAGCCAGCATCCAAGAACTGGCTGGTTCACCATCTTTAAACAAGCAGTCTGGAGCAAGAGAGGCTGGTTGCTACAGCAACCACAGACTCTCGCGAGACGGATCAAAAGCTTGCGCAGTGCTGCTCCAGAGCTTTGTTCCGCGCTTAGGGATCCCTCCCACCCCCATCCTGGAGCGATCTGCAGCCAACTGCAGCTCAAGTTCCTTACTGGATGTGACGTCATGCAGAGGGCAGGCAGCCAGGGCTAGCCTTCTACGCAGGCGCAGCGCAGGCGCACGTGGAGCCGGCGCCAGGGCCCTCAGTGGTGGCGGAGTTGCAGTAAGGAATCCATCTGTCACGTGGTCTCCGAAGGGCGCTTCTGCAAAGGTGGGCACGCGCCCGTGGTCCGAGTCCTAGCCCGTGGACACCCCGGTCACCGCGGGGCGGGGGCGGGTGGGAAAGGGGCTGAGCCCGCTTCTGCGGCCACCCAGCTCCTGGTCTCCCTGCGGCCCTTTCCAGCTGTTCTCACGGTCCATCCCAGGAGGGGGCGTTCCTTCGTGTGGTGGGTATCCCTGAGTCTCCCGAGACCACGGGAGCTTCTGTGCTGCTGACAGCCTCTCCAGGGTCCCTTCCCAAAGTCAGCGTCTTTCTGTGACGCCTTTCTAATCGCACTAAACACTGCAAGACTCTAGAGCCCACCATCTTGTCTTTATCGGTAACTCCAAATCCAGCAACCCTGTCCCAAGGACACTAAACTTGCTTTAATACTCTTCTGGAATTCGCCACTGCCCCCTTCCTACTTCTTTTGGAAGTAATTCTTAGATAGCGTTCCCTTCCTCCAGAAAGACTTTTCCTGACCTTAAGCAAAAGGCCTCTCCTGCCTTCTCACTACTCTGGTTTTAAAGTGAGCCGGTCTTATTACCCGCAGAGGTTTTTGCTTTGCTTTAAAAAGCCTAATGGTTTCGGGCATCAAAGATAGTCCTTAAGAATTTGATGAAGAAATGATGTGGTGGTATGTGAGTAGTATCCTAGGCAGGGTATACGCGAATACGGACATGAGAAAACAGAAGCTTCATTAAATAGGCCGAGTCTATAATACGCGTGGTGGGGTCAAAGGAGAAAAGCTTATGAGAAATGGGAGGGCAAAAAAGGAAACCCTTCAGTTTGCAGTTGATGCTATAGGCCTTAGCAGCTTGCAGACATAAGATGACAAGGCACTTGCAAGTCTACCGTTTTTCTGTCCGTGAAGCTCCGTTCTTATTAATCAGCATTTTAAAAATTCATATGGCATGGCAGTCACCTTATGCAGACATAGCTTTTTAAAGCTCCCCTTTCAGGTTCTGTGTATCAGAGAAGCTATCCCAATCTTGCTGCCCCTTGGTTGCAGCGCATCTTTAAGTGTGAGTATCCCTCTTACACCGATGGATGGTTTAGTCAGATACAGTAACTGGTTTGCAGTTTGGTAAAAACTGTAGTGGGGAACCGGGCGGTGGTGGCGCACGCCTTTAATCCCAGCACTAAGGAGGCAGAGGCGGGCAGATCTTTGTTGGCTCAAGGTCTACAAGAGCTAGTTCCAGGACAGGCTCCAAAGCTACAGAGAAAGCCTATCTCGAAAAACGTAACAAAAAACAAACAAACAAAAAAACCCTGTTCTGGGGGCCGATATCTTGCCAGTCTCTGGCAGTCACCTCACTAGATTTGGGTGACTTTTTGTTCTTCAGTCTGAGTTTGTGAGGAGCTAATAAGGAATTGACCGGGACAGTGCAGTGCAGTGTGGGGAAGGAAGAAGTATAATTAATACCAGTGGGCAGCACTGATGGGGCGAAGGCTGCAGGTCTCATTGGAATGAAGGTGACTAGAAGAATCAGGATGGGGAATGAGTCTGCAACACCATTTCTTAGGACTGTCGTTTGGAAAGGCAACCCGATTCACATGGGCATCTTCTTACCAGCCCCCATGGCTCGGCAGCAGCTCTAGGGTGAGAATAAGCCATCGGTATGTGCTTAAAAGCTACCCGTTATTTCTGAGATGAAGCCATGATTAAAAGAAGTCTTCAGGTCAGGCGGTGGTGGTGCACGCCTTTAATCCCAGCACTCGGGAGGCAGAGGCAGGCGGATCACTGTGAGTTCGAGACCAGCCTGGTCTACAAGAGCTAGTTCCAGCGCAGGCTCCAAAGCCACAGAGAAACGCTGTCTCGAAAAACAAAAACAAAAAAAATCTTCAGAAAAACTAATTCTCAGTTTGGACTGTGAGTCTGCTTCCTAACCCACCCACACACTGGGGAACCCTACAGATGTGTTAGGGAATTGGGCTGTGGAAAGTGCCCTGAATTAGAAGACCCTTAACCAGAGGGGATTTGCTTAAAGTTTGTCAACTGGGTCTTTACAGCTCTCAGTGAACACTAGGAATGAGAAAACTGAGAAGTACGTAACGCAGTTGCCTTTGGGAAAGGGAAACTGAATCTAAATGAATGAATGAATGCTCAATTAGAGAGGGATTGAGAACATCCTAACTCTGTAAGGTTAATACCATACAGTCTCTAGATTATGAATAGGCCAATGGCTTTTAATATGCTTTCGGAAGGAGCCTAGCCCTTTATTTTCCCTAATGGATTAATCTTTATTTCATCACAATTTTTTTTTAATTTTTACGAAATTGCCTGCCAAAGCAGTAGTCATGTGAAGGGAAATATGTGCCAGTATATCCCGAGTGTTTTAGGAAGGAACCTGGGGATCCTGGGAGGAAGGAGACTTAACAAAGTACAGAAGAGAAGTTTTAGCCATGGAAATAGGTTATTACTTTCAGAAACTACAGAGTATACGCTCTGTGTGGGCAGACACAAGATCTTGTTGCCTAGCAGCAGCCGTGCCTAGAACACCATCTGCCCAATGGAGAAGCTCAGTGAATAAATGAGGGGCCCTTGAGATGATTCAGAGAATAAAGGCCTGTGACCAGAGTTCTACCTGTGACTTACATGGTAGGAAAGAACCTCTGACCCCCACTTGTGCTCTATGATGTGATCCACAAACCTATTAAATGTTATTAATTTTTTTTAAAAATAAATGAGTGGAAGTCCAGCTAGAGTTCAGAAGAAGCTAACAAATTAACATCAGCCATTCACACATTGCTTATCATGAAAAAATAGGGTAAATTAAAATTAGTTTTACATAAAGTTATGTTTCTGGTTACCTCGTTGGGCCTGTATAATTAGACCTGCTATTACAGTATATCAGTCTGGAGTAAAACAAGACTGGAGAAGATAACCAAAATACTCTCAGAACATGCCTTGCTAACATGAGACTGTCATCATCTTGCTTCTTTCTGAAGGGTTTTCAAGATGGCCGCAGCCCCTCAAGCACCAAAGAGGGGATCTATTCGGAAGACTAGACCTCTGGTTGTAAAGACGTCACTGAACAACCCATATGTCATTTCCTGGAGCACCTTGGAGAGAGAGGACATAAACTTTATATTACAGACCCTCGAAGACAAGTTTAAATCAATTGGATTTCAGAAAATTGAAGATAAGAAAAGGAAGAAAACACCTTTTGTAGAAAAGCAAAGATGTACCCCAGATGTTGAGATTAGTAAGGATCTGAAAGAGAAGGAGCACGATGGGAATCTACAGGTGTCAGGGTGGACACCGGCCCACGTCAGAAAACAGCTGGTCATTGGTGTTAATGAAGTCACCAGAGCTCTAGAGAGGAATGAACTGCTTCTGGTTCTAGTGTGCAAGTCAGTCAAGCCTGCCATCATCACCTCACACGTGATCCAGCTGAGTATAAGCAGAACTGTTCCTGCCTGTCAGGTTCCTCAGCTCAGCGAGAGAATTGCTCCTGTCATTGGCTTAAAATGTGTGCTAGCCTTGGGCTTCAGAAAGAACACCGTGGACTTTGCTGAGGAAGTCAGAGCCATCATTCCCAGGGTGCCCAGCCTACATGTGCCATGGCTTCAAGACAGAACCCAAGATCCTAAAGACAATTTAGACATTGAATTGTTGGAAAGCCAGAACAAAGAGATTTTGGACACATCATTTGATGACCTTACAAAACTTAGTAAGAGAAAGATTGCTGAAAGTGGGCAGGCTTCAGCTGTAATACTACAACCCCTTAAAATAAAGAAACTCATTCCCAACCCTAACAAGATAAGGAAACCACCCAAAAGTAAAAAATCCATTTCAAAGTAGTTTGTATGAACTTATCGTTTCATGAAAGGATTTCGTCTAAATAAGGTTTATAACAAATAAAGTCAAGTATGTTTACATATATTCTTAGGATCCTGCATGGAGTTGTTCTTTCAGATATGGCAAGTATAATAATAACTGGGTGGAATAGGTACACTGAAACAAAACCATAAAATACAGAAAAACACTCGAACGATGAATAACAAAACCAAAGTTTATTGAGACTAATGTCCATGCGTGTATAAATTCACTGCTTTAAAGGCTGGTACAATGCTTGCAAGAACATCAGTTTCCTACAGCACTTAACATTTCTCTACCAAACTTGGAAAATGGGCCACAGACATGGTCTAATGAGGTGGGTGAGACAACTGGAAAAGGTGCTCAGCTGTAAGGGAGAGACACTAAATGCTAAGCAGTACACTGTCTTCAAAAGCGGCATACCATTTTTACTTAGTGGTAATTTGGCTTTCTTTGTAGGTAAGCATTGACACAAGCTTGGAGAAAGGCTTGATTGATACAGGGGGAAAAGCCTGATAAGGTTATTTCAATAAGAATTCTCTCCCTGCATCTTGCAATACTTAACATCTATCAAAATACATTGGGGGTATAGCTCTGTGGTAGAACATGTACTTAGCACACATAATCCCTGGCTTGATCCCCAGCACCAAAACAAACAAAAAAAGGAAAACTAACCAAAACTAACTACAGTAGTAACTTAGGTGAAATGTGGCAAGAGGAGAGATTCAATGGGTCTTCCAGCTAGGAAAAGGAGCTGTCAGTGCTTTCGATAGGAACTGACTATGTGTCTTGAAAATCATTCTAGGAGGAAGTAAATGGGATATTAAAACTTTTACCTCAAGTTCTGGTTGAACTCATGGGCTGTGCCACCTTTGTTCCATCTGACAAAATTCCTTTTTTTTTTTTTTTTTTGAAGGAAAGAAAGCTTATAATTTTGGATATAGAGACAGGGCAGTGTAACTTAAAAACAACTCTGGAGACTTTGCATTTGTATTTGGTTTTAACAGCCTATTTTATATCTGAGCAGTTGCACTGGTTACTGATTTTGTAAAATACCAGTCAATGTTAACTATTAATGTATTTAAAAGTGATGAATTCTTTAACTACTGCAATGTGCAGTAAACCTCTAAAGGGATGGTTTAAAAGTTCCTCATGAGGTAAATAAGCCCATGAAAAAATTCCTGTCATTTCTACCTGAAAACTCAATTTGTTTAAGACAAAAAATGAGTGCAACAATTTCCAAAGAGCTGTAAATCCAGATTCACTAAACTTGCTAACTTAATACTGTCTTTCTAAACAGTATTCCAATGAATAGGTAGTTTTATTTTCTGAAGATGTTCTGTTAAAAATGTGATGGTTGGGCATGGACCATATGAAATAAGAAATCTGCCATGTGTCTTTAGGGACGGTATCAGTCCCGCTTCTGCACCACTTGTGAGGCCTGGGTGCTCCCTCTAGTGGTGCTATCAGGTTTGGCACAATTCATGGTCTACTTAGGACCTCAGTCCATAAATATGCTAAGAGGCCGGACAGCAACTATTTTAACTTTGCAGGCAATACAATCCAGTCTATCACAACTACTTAATTTCCCTTCATAGCATGAGGCAGCCATAGGTAGGTCGTAAATGAAGATGTGACTGTATTCTGATAAGACTTTTGAATTTCCTAAGATTTGCATACTACAAACTGTCATTTTTTTGGGGGAGAGAGGGCATTTCCACTAATCGTTAAAAAAAAAAAACAAACAACCATTCTCAACTTGCTAGCTGTATAGAACAGCCAACAGGTAAGACTCGACCTAAAAGTAATATTTGGTGAGTCCTTTCTAGTAAGGAAGGAAATGCCATGTTGTCTGAAGTAGTGTTCTGGACTGGGGCGGAGGCACTGTAGTAAAGGCAGGAAGAAGTATCTACTTTTGCGGCATCTGACTCAAAGGCCAGTCTATACAATGGCCGTATTTAGTATTTTACTTTCCCTTGGATTAGTGACAGCATATACACACGTATGTACACTGTGAAACTTCTGTTTTTCAAATTCTAGGTAAAAACAACATCAGTAACAAAAGTATGAATACGTATTTACAAGTAAGACATTTTCCATTAGCATGACAATTTTCATGATAAATTAAAGTCAGCATAAAGGAACATGTGCAATTTTGCATAATAAAAACATTCAGACCATCTGTGTGCTGACAGCACTACTACACTCCTCTGGGCATTTAATCTGACCTTAGAGCTTATATTTTCTTTTCCTCACACATCCTTGACACTGCTGAGTAATGAGATTGCAAGCAGTCTCAAGGTCTGGTCAGTCGTGTGTGTACTCTTTAGTGAGCATGCTGAACATTTGCCCCAGATTTTGCTTTTGAAACAATCTACTGACCTGCTGAAAAGCAAAGGACAGGCCTGCATATTTACTGACTTGGCTACTATGCTTATGGGATAGACCTGTATGTTTGCTGATTTGGCTACTATGCTTCTTATGGAATAATAAATGTGCTAAGTCACTGGTACATTTTCATATTGCTCCATACGTAATTATCTACCACGTCAATTCTATAAACATTCCCAGTAGCATTATGTAAGGTGATACACATATGGATCCTTGTTCTGTTATACAAGTATATCACCACTTAATAAACAGAAAAGCAGCAGTGACTCTCCTAACAGCAAAGGTTTTCTTAACATGATGCCACCACTTGTGTTTGGTTCACAGAGAACAATTCCACTTCTAGAGTGGAAGAACAACATCCTCTTTACCATGAGAACTCTGTGGACACCTTCATCCCTCCCACACATCAGTCAACAGCAGAGATCGGCTCTCAATATCCTAACTAGATATGTGTACTATTCGCCATCTGTTCTGATTGTTAGCAACTATTTCAATTTCACTCAACTTGTGCTTTTATTCTTCTTTGGAATGGCAGTTCCAGGATTCACTAATAGAGTATTAACAAATGAGAATGTCATCCTTCTAGAAGTAACATATCCACCTACTGTAGAACAAGTCCAACCTAAAGAAAGGGAAAAAAAAAAATGGGATAAGACCAAATGGAAGAGGAAATTGAGTTATAATAGAGCACACTGTATCTGTGTTTTTAAAAATTCCCTTGTGCTGTGATGCTGGCTATGAAGGTAAAGGCACTCGCCACACAAGCCTGATGACCTTAGTTCAGTCCTTGGAGGCCTGGTAGAAGGTGAGTACTGACTGACTCCTCATAGCTGTCCTCTGATCTCCATATATACTGTAGCACATATGTATCCACATATTATATATAATACACACAGAAAAAGAACATCACTAACAACTGAAAACATACAAAGTCCCCTTCCTCCTATAGTAGTAGGGGACTAAGTTAACTGATTCCATTTACAATATCTCTCTCTCTCTCTCTCTCTCTCTCTCTCTCTCTCACACACACACACACACACACACACACACACCAGAAATAGTCACAGCCCCTTTATCCTGAAGGAAGCTGGTATGGAACTGTCATAACAAGCTTACTCACCTTTTCCGAGTCTGTCCCTGGACACCTCCAGTTGTACAAATAATACTGTAAGTTGCCATCTCCTATACCAAACTTGAGTTTTTCCAAGAAGGTTTTATTTTCCATCAAATCTAGTGCATTGAATACATCAAATCCTTTCTGCCAATATAAAAAGTTTAAAATTCTGAGGGCTTAATGTATTTTTTGTGTATATATTCCTGTATAACATCATTTCCTCTATAATAACTTAAATATGCACTAAGTATCTGCAATATAAAGCCAAAGACTAAGAACCATCTTAGAAGATTGTATTATAAAGACAATTGGGGAAGGGGACCAGACAGGTAGCTTCATGGTCAAGAGCCACATTGCTCTTTGCAGAGGACCTTTCTGTTAAGTTGACTTGCTTAAGGAGAGCCCTGTAGTACAAAAAGCAACGAACACTCACCAACTTGGCTATAATGAGCGCATCATTCATGAGGTCCAGCAGGGGTGTCTCTGTGTGAATGTTGTAGAAGGAATAGGCAGCCTTGAGGCTCTTGTGAGCGGGATGGTGCATAACCGTGGAGGGGAGTGTGTAAAAGCTCAAGAAATCAGTCAGCTTCCCACTGGGGCTCTGAAGAACAGGTAAGCAACAGCAAGTGAGTGCTTCCCTGAACAAGCATTCGGCTAACTGATGCTGACCTATTACTTACACCCAACTTTCTGTCTAATCAAGCAACAACTGAGATTTTCTTTTCTATAACCCAGTTTAAGTCCTTTATACTAAATAAAGACCAATAAGTGGACTGCAGTTTAGTCAAAGCATTAGTAGGAGATAGTCAAACTTTTCCAAAGCAGGTCCTAATGGAAAGTTACTCCAGGCCGACTGATGGGTCAATGCTCACACTGACAAGGACAGTCACAGAAGCAGATTTGCAGCCTCTAAGCTGAGGACCAGAAGCTGTCTTCCTCATTCACACTGGAGTATATATGGTCTGCTGCCAGGAGGAAACAGAGCTGTATGCCAAATTAGCCACCCAGTGGTGAATAGAACACCATTTCAAGGCACGTGGCCTTGGTATCTAGCACCTTTTCTTAGAAGTGAGTAAGATTTGTTAATAACATTTGAGATCTCGGGGTCTAAGCTAAGTTTTAAAGGATAAAAAAAAAAAATCTTGTCCTCTACCATATGGTACTTTATAATCTTTCTGATGACAAAGGTCTTATCCATGAATGTAATTTTAAATACTATCAAATGAAATGTCAGTATTTGAAAGATCTGTGTAACTCAGTAAATCTATATTTTCCAAGTGGCCAATGCATGATGTTGCAAACTTGTGTGTAAATAAGATTCATTTGAAGAGCCAGACATAAGTTAGTGGTAGAGAATCTGCTTGGTATGTATAAAAACTGCTGGGGAGAAGGGGCACATAGAGAAAGGAAGAGGACAAAGATGGGGGACAACAGACCAGTGAGTTTTGGATCAAGAGAATAGAAAGTTCACTGGTAATTTCAAAACACAGTATTCATAATTATCTTGAAAGAGTTGTGTGTGGTAGTATACATTAGTAATCCCAGGAATCAGGACACTCAGGCAGGAGGATCAGCAATCTAAAGCCAGAGGCTGGAGAGATGGCTCAGTGCCTAGGAGCACTGGTTGCTCTACCAGAGGCCCAGGTTCTCTTCCCAGCACCCACATAGAAGTTCACAACCTTCTATAACTCCAGTTCCAGGGGATCTCTTCTGGTTTCCAAAGGCACAGACGTAATGTGATACACAGACATGCATATAGGCAAAACACCCATACTCATAAGATAAAAAAAATCTAAAAGTCAGCCTGAATTACATAGTGGGCCTGAGTTGGTGACATACCGAGACCCCCATCTCACAAGGGAAAAAAACAGCAATTATATGAAGGGTTAAATTACCCACGATTTTCAGATTTTCATTATTTCTTGGGAGATTTCTTCTTCATGTAACTCAAGGAAGTATGTCACAATGAATTGAAAGCAAAACCAAGGAAAGGGCACGCACTCTTAAAAGCGTAAAATTGTTCTTTCACTAATCTTTGTGGTTTGAGAAAAATTAGTTTTCATGTATGGATGTTCTTTAGGTAACATACAATGGATTTACTATTGTTATATTATTGAGTATGGTAAATAACTACTGACCTAATCAGCAGAAACTCTTTTGGGTTCTGAGTAATTTCTTTAGTGATTAAGTCCTGAGATTGGACAGTTAATAAGGCTCCGGAGACACACAAGTATAAAAAGATTTGGGTACAAAGAGTTTAGAAATACAAATTTCGAAACTGTCTGCTCACTTATTCTTTATAAATGTCTTATGGATCATCCTCACCATGGGACAGTCTCTCCAAGACTGCCCCCTGACTGGACCTGTGATCATAAGTTCTGTCAATGCTTGACAGTGCTAAGTAACAGTACTGTTTACAAGTGATGTAAACAAATCACTAGAATCACTTCTATTGGCCTTCTCCACTGTCTTCAAATTGCTTGCCAAAAAATTCCATTTTCTCAGTTCAACTCCACTTCAATCCACCGAGCTTCCAAGTGGGACACCATCTGAACAACCAATTCCAAGCTTTGTAATCAAGGTCGAAAAAAAGCTGTTAAGTCCCACTAAGGCAATGGTCAGAGTATTCTGACGACTCTTTTTCCTTGCCTCCCTTGAAGAAGAGTTAAGGGGCTGAATCTGTGTCAACTAATGGCAGTTCAGATCCAGCCAGCTATACACAACTCCAAATAATATTAAACTCTGGAACATAGTTATCTAGGATGAGGCACAAGTAATTACTAGCTTTTCAAAACGAGAAGAGCAAATGCACAGCAAACAAACAAAAAAAGCACCCTAATTTCCCTTTAGTAACTAGTGAAAATGCTCAAATCCAGGACTAGAGCAGTTTGTGGTAGGGCTAGCAAAGGCAGTAAGTCATGGATGGAGGAAAGACACAGGCACACTGCAATCCTCCTCAAAGAGGCTTTAACATGTTCTCAGGACTATTTTATCAGCTCATCTTTACCTCCACCACAAATGTGTCAATGATGTGTTCCCTGGGGAGGAACCAGTGGGCCACTTCCTCTTCATCCATCACAGGAGCTAGATGAAACTGCTTCAAGTAGCTGTTGATCAGTTCTCGGACTGCTTTGATATCTTTTGGTTCCATTGGTCTCAAACCTGAAGTCTTTGTAGCCTTGTTAGAAGGAAAATAAAGCAAAGTCAGAAGTACAATGAAGAGGAGTAAAATAAAATTACTTCGTGCTTAGTGTGGCCCACAGGCCTGCAGTACCTATGGGAACTTTTCAGAACTGAAAACTCTTGGCTCCAGACCTGCTTTAGTGAATCAGAAACTGCAGTATACCATGAATCCATTAAAACCCAAAGCTGGGTCTAATGGCTGGGACTATATAATCCCAGCTACTTGAAAGAATGAGGCATGGGAATTAATTGCAAGATCAAGGCCTGACTGGAATATACAGCTAGTCTGGGCAACTTATTGAGCCTGGATAAAAAGAAAGATGATGAGGGTTAGTAAGATGCTTCAGCGGGATAAAGAAGCGCACTGCCAACCTTGAGCATGTAAGTTCAACCCCAGGACCCACACAATGGAAGGAGGGAAGCAACTCTTACAAGCTGTCCTCTGAACTCCACCAGTGCACCTGGCAAACGTATGACAGCCTGCACTCTCAACAAAGATAAAGTCAATAAGCAATGTGTATTCTATCTTCTTGTTGCTGTTGTTATTTTGGTTTTTCAAGACAGGGTCTTTCTATATTTCCATGGCTGTCCTAGAACTTGCTCTGTAGACTAGGCTGGCCTTGAACTTAAGAGATATGCCTGAAAAAGAGAGAGAGAGAGAGAGAGAGAGAGAGAGAGAGAGACAGAGAGAGAGAGAGAGAGATGCCTGCCTCCCAGGTGCTGGGACTAAAGGCGTGTGCCACCACTGTCTAGGCTCGTGTCCTATCTTCGTATCCAAACAAACTAAATGGAACATTACAAGCTGCTATAACAAGAATTTAACAGATATGAATAACAGCATCAAGTTTTATGCTTTTTCTACTTAAGAAATATTGGATAATTTTAAGAAGTAGCACAAATATTGCTAATAATTTTTTTGCTCTCAATTACTTGTGAATATTTCTAAACTAAAAATCCCTAGAGCCTGGGAGAAGACTAGGCAAGTAAAAGTACTTGCCATACAAGCCTAACAACCTGGGTTTGATCTCCGGAAACCACATTTTTATAAAGGCTAGATATGGTGGTGTGCATCTGTAATCAACGCTAAAAAGCTATTCTTTGACCTCTACACTTGCACCATGCATGTGAATGCACACACATATACACAACTAAATAAGTAAATTTAAAAGAAAAACACAAAACAATAAACTCGTAGAATTAGATCATTATGATTTCTGAAAGACCCTATTATCTTAGTGGCAGCTATAATCAACTACTACTGAGGGTTAGAGATGTTTCCAAGGCTCTATGACCAGCAAGGTGTTGACTGATTACTGGTTAGTGTGGGGGAAGGCAGGGAAGCTAGCAATGGGTGCTTTACACTTCCAGGCCCAAGGGTTGAGCGTTTAAACAAGCTGGTCAAGGATGGAGTATGTAGTCTATAAACACATAGAACCTCAACTAAAATACCATTTAATTATCTAAAGTTGGAGAACTAAATCTCTAACACTGAATAAGCACAGCTCACACTTTATTAATCTTTTTGTGGCTTTCGAAAGATTAGAAACATCTAGTCCCAGTAAAGTGCTTGCCTAGCGTGAGCAAAACCATGGATTAAATCCTAGTACTGCAAAAGGAAATATCCAGACCCACCTGGAAATAAGTAAAATAAATATGTATTTCTGAATGCTAGTTAAAGATCAAAACCGTCTAAAATGCCAAAGTCCCCTAAAAACTACTCTCTTGGACTGAATTATGTAGCTCAGTATAGAAGGCTTGAACAGCACATACAAGTGGCACAAAAGAAGAAATATTATTTTCAGCTATGATGCTTCATAGATGAGACAATTATGACTGTCTTCAAGAATAACTGGGAAGACCCAAACTGAGGTAAACAATAGGATGCTTTTGTATAACTGAATAAAACACTCAAGTTTTCTGTGGGTTCAATATAAAGCAAAGAAACTTTCCTAGTTAATAGAAGCAAGTTACATTTCCTAAGCAAATTCTGTGTCTGAATTAGGTACTTTCTCAGCCTCAACTAGTATTGGTTATTTTTTTCAACTCCATATAATCTGAAGCTTCTATGTACAACTGTATAAGGAAAACTCATAGCTCCACTGAAAAACAGAAGTGTTAACCTGTCAAACAACATGGTATGAGCTGATTTGGAGCATAGTTGGCAGTAATGGTTATGGTTACTTATATGATAAAGAAGGGAGTTTCTAAATACTAAGATCATGTAGTGCTATTAAACATAGAAAGCACCATATGCTTTAATGCACCCTAGCAAGTGTATCCCTTTTAACAGCACAAAACATAGCCATGCTGGTTGATTAATTCTACCTTTAATCTACTTCAAATTCCTTTATTTTTAAGCCCCCTCCCTTCATCTTAATCCTGAACTTCAAATAAACAAGCACATTGAACATCAGGAAGACACAGGAAGATATATTTCTTAGATAAGCCTAGCCTTTGGGAAATGCTAGCCACAATGAGTGCCAGGCCAGCTCCGTTCTTAAACTCCACATGCCAATTGTGGTTTTCCATGTCAACTTGTATGATAGGGATAATAGCTCGCATCTTGTGACTGCTCAGACAAGTGCATGAAATTATAAATGTTCATTTTCTAGCACAATGCTGGCCTGATAAACGTTAGCACCTAGGTTCAGAAGTCTATGCCTAAAACACAAAAGCAAGAACTGTAAGAAAAATGGTAATTGTAAAAATGAAATAACCATGGTGTATATTCCAGAAAGCTCCCTTATACTGAGCGGTACAAGTGGCTTGACTGTTAGCAGCTGCACCGTCTATCTTTAATCAAGAGGCACCAGGGTGATTGCTGTTGGCATCTTTCAATTTTCTATTAATTGTACTTTTATTTCTTTGCTCTCTCTTCCCTCTTTATCTACCAACTACTACGCTAATCAGTCTATATGCTCAACTTGACACAACCCAGAGTTATCTGGGAAGAAGGAACCTCAACCAAGGAATTGCCCAGATCCTGTTGGCTTGTACCTATAACTCTGAGGGATTATTCTGATTGATGATTGAGGACCAGCCAACTGTAGGCAACACCATCCCTGGGGAGGGTGGCTGGGTCTGTATAAGAAAGTAACTGAGCATGAGGCACAAGTGAGCCAGTAAACAGCATTCCTCTATGAGTTGTGCTTCAACATTCCTGCTTCAAGTTCCTACCTTAACTTTCCGCAATGATGGGCTGTGACCTGGAAGTCTGACTGAAATAAGCCCTTCCCCTCCAAAGCTGTTTCTGGTCAATTTTTTGGGTAGTTTGTTTGCTTTTAAATCAGCAACAGAATGAAACTAAACTACTCTTCATTCCTCTTTCCTATAACTGAAATAGGAGAAAGATGCTTAGACTTAGAAAATGTTAACGAGATCTGCCTGGACCTTGATAACTGTTCTTTTCTGATCTCACATGTATGGTAATAACGGCACAGTAGCACACCTTGCGGGCCTGGGCCATGGTACTCCTACAGGGGTGTGTGAGAGTAAGCAGCATAAGGAAGGGGGTCTAATGGAAACCTTTGAAGCCTAGGGTGGGACATCACAGATTTTACTATTTTTGGTTTTATAGACTGAGCTAAATATCAACCTTCCTAAACCTCAATTTTTCATGTGCATGATAGAAATAAGAAGTACTAACTTCTAAAGATGTGAGAATAAATTGATTAATATATGTAAAAGCATATTATAAACCTAAGCTTACCCGGCAAAAAAGTCAACACTTTGACGACATGGCTGCTACAGAAGGAACACTGCCAACTGTCAGAACCATGCCAAAGTCTGCTTTTAGAGCCGGGCGGTGATGGCGCACACCTTTAATCCCAGCACTCGGGAGGCAGAGGCAGGCGGATCTCTGTGAGTTCGAGACCAGCCTGGTCTACAAGAGCTAGTTCCAGCACAGGCTCCTAAGCCACAGAGAAACCCTGTCTCAAAAAAAACAAAACAAAACAAAAAACCATAAAAACAAAGTCTGATTTTAGAACAGAAAACTTGTTTGTGATTCACCATCAATTTACCAAACTTTGTTGTCTGTGAGATTGATTTTTATGCATGAAATATAAAGGCCAAGTTAGTCTTATTTTTTACTAGCCAAAATAAACTCGGGATAGGTAATACAACTGCTTTTCCTTTGTTCCGTTTTAGGTAACCTCCATGTGAGTATTTTCCTTACTAGACTGCTTTGTGCCTAATACAGAGTCCTAGGAGACTAATGTGGAGCAGCATTCCTTCCTAGTGAAAAATTAGGCATGGATGAAGTTTTCATTTCAATTCACATAACAAAACAGCACATCAGAGATCTTATCTGTAGCTGAGAGTGTCTGGACAGTCCACCTTTTAGAGATCATGCCTGGTGTGAACTGTTCCTACTGACACAGAGGGACCTATGATTTGCTGCTAACCAATCAACAGTAGTGACTTGAGGGCTCTCAGGACTTGGCTGCACAGGATTCTGGTTTCCTTTCTTTCTTTCTTTGGAATGTTTTTTAAATTGTTTTTATGGCACTATACATTTTTCTCCTCTCTCCATGGGAGAGGGTTTTGCTTTTCATCTAATTGGCACAACCCCCTTCTATAAACAGCTCTTACTGGCTTTGAGATAAGTAAGTTGCCAGGCTATGGGTTGCCCAGTGGAGAAGACCCTGTGGCAAGGAACTGAGAACAGCCTGTGGCAGCTGACAAGCAGAAACAGCTCTGAGCCCACCAGGCAGAAGGTAAATAAGTCCTTTTAACAGCCCTATGAGCCGAGAAGTGGCTCTTTCCCCAGAGAGTGTGTATACAACTCTTGTCCTGGCTAACTGACACCCAGATGGCCAGAAGCAGAAGATTCAGTTAAGTGGTGACTTGCTCTTTGGAACACATATGAAAACAAATGTGCGTGGTGCTTTTGTTTAGACAGGACATGTATTTTTTTTAATTAATTACTTATGTGTATGGATGTTTTGCCTGCATGTATATTTGTGGACTATGTGTATATGGCACCTACAGAGGTCAGAAGTTACAGATGGCCATGAGCTACCACGTGGAGGCCAGTGCTCTTAACTGCTGAGCCATCTCTCCAATCCCAAAACACAGTATTTTTATGTAACCCAGGCTGGCCTTCAACTCTTTATTTTATTCCCTCAGTTTTCTGAGTGCTAGGATTATAGGAATGTGTCACAGTGACTGGTTTGAACATAACTGTTTAAAGGGGGGGGCGGGGAGCAGGGCAGTGATGGCTCACACCTTTAATCTCAGGAGGCAGAGACAGGCAAATCTGAGTTGCGTTGAGGCTAATAATCTACAGTGTGAGTTCCAGGACAGCCAGGACGGTCACATAGAGAAACCCTGTCTCTGAAAAACAAACCAACCAACCAATACTGGTTGAAGCTGCTTGGTTTGTGACAATCAACAAAAGATACATAATATATCACTCAACTACATTTAATTTTTTATGCTACAACAATTTTTCATATCATGACTCTAGTAGTTTAAAAAGATGGGGGGGGGCGCAGCTCAATTGATAAAGTGCTTACTGAACCTGAGAACTGGAGTTTGGAGCCCCAGCACCCATATGGTCTGGTGGCCCACTTGTCATCTTAGCATTCAGAAAGCAGAGATAGAGCCGGGCAGTGGTGGCGCACACCTTTAATCTCAGCACTAGGGAGGCAGAGGCAGGCGGATCTCTGTGAGTTCGAGACCAGCCTGGTCTACAAGAGCTAGTTCCGGGACAGGCTCCAAAGCCACAGAGAAACCTTGTCTCGAAAAAACAAAAACAAAAACAAAAAAAAGCAGATAGGGAACCCCTAGGGTAAGCTTGTTAGCTGGTCTAACCAAATGTGGGTTCAGTGAGAGACCCTACCTCAATAAATAAAATGGGGTGGTAGAGGAAGACATTGATACCAATCCCTTACTTCACATGAATATTTACTCCATGGGCACCCACAGATGTTATGAACATGTTCCATGTTCCATGTTCCACACTACATACACCAAACAAAATCAAACAAGGTAACTTCCAGTAGTGGTGCCTATGCACCAGTAACCCCAGACACACAAGCAGGCGGATTTTAAGATTTTTGAGGACAGTCTAGGCTATACAGTCATTTCTAAGCCACTTTGAGCTATACAGCAAGACTCTGTCTAAAAAGAGTTTAAAATAAGATTAAAAAAAGATAAATGAATACATTATTTTCACCTCCCAAATCTTTTCTTTAAGCTTGGATTCTGAGTTCTATGGGACGACGTGGAACATGATGGTACACTCCTTTAAACCCAGTCCTCGGGAAGCAGAGGCAGGGAATCTCTAAGTTTGAGGTCAGCTGCTCTACAGACCTAGTTCTATAGAACAGTCAGGACTTACATAGATAAACCCTGTCTCAAAAACAATCAAACAAACAAAAACATTAACAACTGAGAAAAAAAAAAGTCGGGGCGGCTTAGACTTTTCTCCCTCATTAATTG
Source organism: Dicrostonyx torquatus (assembly GCA_028555095.1). Classification (NCBI taxonomy): domain Eukaryota; kingdom Metazoa; phylum Chordata; class Mammalia; order Rodentia; family Cricetidae; genus Dicrostonyx; species Dicrostonyx torquatus. The sequence continues at coordinate 239,919 of JAQHUG010000716.1, read as the reverse complement.
GCAACACTCAAAAATTATGGCATTCTCCTTTCCCAGCTACAAGCACAGCTTCAGTCTGACGTCAAAAGCTTCAATGGTTACAGACTTAGAAAGTGCACGTCTCTTACTTACATCCGGAAGTCGGTAAAGCTTCATCGTTCTCTGTAAGGTCATGTTTCTACTCAAATGAGAAAATTTCACTTCTACCAATTTCCTGGGGTTTAGGGATCGGTGCCAATACCTGGAAGACAATGGAGGTTTTACTCTGTCTTAGCTGTTCTAGAAGCATCTATTTAACACTTACGTTGTACCAGGTGCACTGATGGCGCTGGCCATTTTCTATGCATTAATTTGTTTGAAGATATAAAGAAAAACAAAACCCGAGTCATAAAACTGACTTGCTGCTAGTTATGTTCTTTTGGAGTTTGTAGGCTTTCATCTCTTCCCCTAAATAAGAATATTACATTTTTTGTGTTTTATTTAATAAAAGATATATGTAAATTTTAAGGAGCCTCATGGTTTTACGTGAGGCAAATGAAACAAAGAAGTTTAAGATCATGAAAATATTCCTTCAAACTAAACCGTACCTATTAGTAGATACCATCAAAGAAAACTAATTCTGAGGAAATCCTTCAATTTGATTTTCAGTTTTGGTATATAATACATTATTTGTATTGAAATATACCTATGGTGCCAATTTTTCTGTTTATTTACTAATGTAATAATTTAGTAAACTATAGTGATTTTACAGTTTTGTACTATATTCATTTCAAGTTTCATCCTACTTGAGTCAAGAGAATTTGTGGAGGGAAATTATTTTTTGATGTCTTAAAAGCAAGTTAGACCAGTAACAGTCTGACTGCACTCCCTCTGGAGTTATCTCTGAGAGCCAACAAGAACTCTCATTTAGACTTCTGACTGGCAACACGTCACATTCAGCAGTGCTGTGAAGCAACAGAAAGCTGAGTTTAGATGCTGAAAGGAAACAGTGTGACACTGGATTGGCATTTCTAGACTGCAACACCACAGGTTTCCCCATGCACAGACATCAGATGGAACAGACATGGAAACATGCCTCCACCTCAGCTACCAACAAACTACTATCCCCAGCAAGCCCAATCCCTGTGGATTAAATCAGAGGAGAACGTAGTTACGACCCATCCCATCTGGCAAAGGGAAACTCCTGATGTTTGTGTGGTGCTATTACCTGCATGTGGCAACAGGTTTAGGAAGAACCACTCCGGCAGTGTAAACAGCCTGGAAGATCCCTTCTAGGTTCACTCTTCTAGTTATCTCTCGAATTAACACTGGAGCTACCCGTTTGGATCTCAGCTTCTTATGGACACAGAGGAAGTTGATCTCTACCATCCTCTTCACGCTGACAAACAGACGAGACAATTAGAGCACACTTGAAAAAGCAGGGCAACGTTTTTATAAAGTTCCAAAGAAAAAGACCATGAAAAGCATCCCGAAAAATACTGCACTGTGCAGGCATTTCACACAATCAGACCAGATACCATTTTCTATACCCACTCAAAATAGTCAACGCTAGTCAGGGAGATCTAGATTACAATGATCAATCAAATTCTAATTGACCTCAATTAGAATTTAAAACTTTGGTGTACTTTTATAATTTTAGATGTTAGCTCAGATAGGTCTCAAGAAGTGTTCCTATGTTTTTCTTTTTCCTGCAACATATATAATTATGGCAAACAAATATAACAAATAAAAAACCCCAACACAGTAACAAAAACAACAAAACCAACTAAATAATATCCCACCCACTCCCGGGATAGCCTAATGTAGAAATGGCAAGGTATTATTCAAACGTGACAGATTCCCTACAATCCCTGGAGAAGGGCCTTGATCAGACCAGAGCTGACACTATTCCAAGCTACCATAATCCTCCCAGAGCTTCAAAGCTCAGTTCTGACTTTAAGTGTTCTTGAGAGCACAAGCTTTTATCAGCTCAGCTAGGCAGCTCACTATGGTAAAATATTAGCTATTAGACCTCTGATTTTCATATCTGCATATCTGATTTAGGATTAGCAATCCGGAGCAAATATGTAATATACCTATCCTTTGGACAGAGTTTATAATCTCCTTTAAAATTGCTAATTTTTTCTGAAATACTTGTTGATTTCTATGAACATAATGTATACATAAATACAGCTGTGTGCATGTATGAGATTGAGGCAGAGAATAAATAAAAATAGGGAAGGAGAGAGGATGAATAGGAAAGTGGAGTGAGGTATAGTCGGACAAATGGAGGGACAGAAAGACAGCACTGTTCTCTCACCTCTTGTCCAAGTTTTCCTTTAACTTAAAAAAGAAAAACCTAAATAAATCTAACTATTACACTTTTTAAATTTACAGCATCAGTGTACAAAGAGCTCCTAAACAGCTCTCCTAAGCAATCTTGCTATCAACAGCAAAGTTTAGTAATCACTGACTTACTTATTTTGGCACCAGAGACCCAAAACCATACACATGCCAGGCAGACACTCTACAATTGAGCTACATTTCTTGCCCTTTGGCTTTTTGATTCAGAATTTTACCACATGGCACAAGCCAGCAACACTAAAGGTAAACATCTACTGTCATTCTCAAAGGTGCTCCACAATTTTATTTATTTATTTTTGAGGCAGGACTGGCACTATATCTGGAGCTTAAAGACACAAATAACTTGACCAATCAAGAAGCTCTTGGTACCCTCCATCCCCCTGTCTCTGCTACCCTAATTCCAGGATTACAAGCATGTATCATAGCAGTTGGCTTTTAATATTGGTGGTGGGAAGGGCATTCAAGTTCAGGTCCTCAAGTTTGCATAGCAAGCGCTTTTTACCGAGCTCTATCATCCTGGTTCTGTAGTGTGTAATTTTTAAAAGCCTGTTTTAATTTGGAGGGCACACACACAGACACACACACACACAGGCTTTAACACGCACCTCTCATAAATTCGGATGTTTGCTGGGATGGCACTTATAAAACCTACTAGCTTTTTATTTGAAGACACTCGGACCCCACAATGCCATTGCAGAAGCCAGCCTGGGGGACGCAGAGCCCTGAGGTAGAGAAAAGAAACACCAGTCAGGATCCAAGAACAAAGGAACAAAACAAAACCTCCTGAGTCAACAATCAATCAATGGCCCATGACCAGCCAGGCATACCACAAGAGAAACTCAGGCGAATAGTCGAAGCGGAACATATTGTCATCGTCTTCCACGTAATTCTCGTTCAGCAAAGTGTACAACTCCTTCAGCTAAAAGACAAAACAAGTGTACTGTCTAAGGTGCTCAGAGCACCTAGTTTGTAAATGTTCCTCAGAACAATGATAGTGAATGTAGGTGTTGAATTAAAGTCTTACCACTTCAGCATTACTCAAATCTAAAGTGTCCCACATAAAACCCTGTGGCAAAGAATACGGTTCCTGGCGGATATTGTCCTTATCTGGTTCAATTGCACCATGAGATGTTATGACTTCATCTGGGAAAAAAAGAAAAAGAAAGGATAGTCTGACGATCTCACAAACAGCCAGCAGAAGTTAAAGGACACTTTCAGATTTTGGGCATTTGAGCTCAAAATAATCCAAATGACAATAGTTAATAGTAAGAGCAGCTATATTACTGCATGCTTTATTTTACAGCAATAGTATTAATATTATTCATAATCATATGTAGTAATAACTAACACATTATTAATTGCTGATTCCTTTGAACTGTTATTTCACCAGTTAAAGCAAAAGAGAAACTGAATGTCACATAGTGACATTATAAAATGATTTCTCAGCCTCAGCCCTAGGTTGCGCTACACTACAACCACAACCATGCGACACAAGCTTGATACGACACAGTGACATACTTCCTTCAACAAGACCACACCTACTCCAACAAGACCCTATACTTCCTAATAATGCCACTCCCTATGAGATTATGGGGGCCAATTACAATTAGACTTCCACACTACCTTTACTGTCTCTACTTCCTGAATGCTAGGATAACAGGCATGTAACCACATCTGGTTGATATGGTACTGAGAATAAAACCCAAGGCTTTGTTGTAGTAGGCAAGCACTCTACAAACTGAATTATATCAGCCCAACCCTTAACTTCTCTTTTCCAATTCTTTCTCTGAATTAAATGTATAATTTGGAATAAAATGTGGACGTTTCTCTGTGGCTCTAGCCTGCCTAGCATCTCCACATATCTCCATAGTCCTTGTTCCCAGTATTATAGCCGTTGACCTTAAGAGTTTGTCTTACTTTAGGGCATTCTTTTTTGCTGAGGCCTTGTCCTCTGGTCATTAAGATGTTAGTCCCTGGGAATTTCTCAGTTCAAAAGTCATTTTCTCATAATATCAACAACTAAAGCTTTTTCCTATGAAAGATATAGAAGCTCTCTATTCTGCTTGATCACCTTATACAACTCCTTTCTACCTCTGTCCCACTTTCCATGACCATTTCTTGACATGTGACCCTGGCAATTACTATCCGCGGAGTATGGATCCGGTACATCTAGTTATAGAATCTTTCTACAAGAAGTGTACGACTTGCACCAGCTTCTCAGACTTTCTCCTGGGAACCCATGTGGCTTAATTCCTGGTCACTCCCATATAGTATCCCCATGAAGCCTGTATAATGCTTACAAGATGAGCCATGCAGGCATGTTGGAATAGCTGGGTGTTTAGCCTGGACTGTGTCACACCCCAGACGGAACTAGAGGGGCAGTTTCTATATATTCTGTCAGGGCTCCTTTTCTGCACCAACATGACTCCCTCAGCAGACATGGTCTCTGACTGAACTGAGGTATACTAGGAGCTCTAGCATTCTGAGAACCCTGTAAAAATTTACGACAAGGGCTGGGGGCAGGGAGAGGAAGGAGGATGAGCCTCAGGCAATTCTTCCCAAAAGGAGCCCTGAGATTAGGTGTCTTCTCTGGAGGGCAGAAAGCAGCTTAGTGAACCACATTCACCACAATCAATAAATGTAGATCCTTCAACTAGTACTTATTTAATTAGATGCCATTAAAGACTTTGTAAATTTATTCTAAATAATATTCCTCCATTACCAGACACATTTCTAGAAGCTAAAAGAAAAAAGGTAGACCCACCCCATCCTCCCCAGTGCAAGAGATGAGACCAGGGCCTCACATATCCTAGGCAAGTGCTCTAGCACTGAGGCATTCTCCCAACTTTCACTCTTATTCCTTTCTTGCCTTCTTAGATGCTGTCCTTCTCTAGCTGTTGGGGTGAGTATGTGTGGGAAAGGATTGGAAAAACGTATGGCTGATACTTCCAATGCTCAGGAAAACAATACTCCTTGAGTTATAACATCAAAATGGATATTCTGTATATAACTGGGATGCTTAGAGTTTTAGGTAGCAAGTGACCCTTTATATGCTGATTGGAACCTAAATAATCAACATGTAAGTAGGCACAATTCTAAGTCAAAGTAGGACATTTATGCTGTCATATAATTTGAATGCTTTCATATTATTAATAATCTCACCTTTGCAAATTGGGAAAGAAAACAAGGGGAAACTGAATGGGATAATAGGTAGATCAGTGTGAGCTTACACTAATAATAGTGAGTAAGAGTGTGAATATTTGTGAGCTATTATTTATGGACAATTTACATTGGTATAGATTCTTATATATTGATACAAGTTCAAATTATATTTGTTATATTGAATATGCTCCTATTTCTGTTTACAATATTTATACACCTATGCAAAGTTATTTTGTCAGATTGTATGCATGCATGTTTCTATCTCTCTTTAAGAAATTTTGTATATTGATACATTTTAGGATATATTTATCATATTGCACTATACATTTCTACCTCTGATCAAGATACTTGTACATTGTTTACATTTTGATGTCATTGTCCTCATTTGTTGCACATTGGTTTAAAGATTGTTTAATATTCATAGAAGTCTTAGTATTTAAGCTATATAGATATTAAGCAGTATAGGTCTATACTCATCCATATTTAGTTAGACTAATCAGGTTCTTTAGATACAGCGATTGTATTCCACATTGATAGGCAATTTTCAACTACTTCAAACTACTGTAGACTATGGCATTTAAATAATTTGGGGTTCTGTTGACAAGAGACACAATTGCTCCTGGAAGCACTAACCTATGCCCAAGAAAATGTTGAGCACTGAAGACATTCCACTTGGAGCTTATTTTCTTCTTTGCAAAACTGGCCTATGGGTAAAGGGCTGCCCATGCCTCGACCACTGACAAAATACTCGTTGTCTAGACTAGACAAACAGGGTAAAAAGACTGTCAAACCTTGCCAAGATAGGGTAAGATAGTTTTTAAAAATACTTTCTGCCTCTAAAAATGATCTGTCAATTACTCTAGGTCTTACGATAGAATGATTATTAAAACATTTAGCATACGTTCCTTGCTTAATATCGTTTATGCTGGTTATAATTCCAATTTTTATACTTGATATCTGTTCTTATTGTATACAATTTTGTATTGGGTTTGAAGCTCTTATTTAGACAAAAGGGGTGATAGGGAACCTCCTTCAGCCAATGGCCTTTGAGAGGCTGGACCAGGTTGAAGCGTGGCTTTGGGGTACCAAAAGGTCACAGTCCTACCCACTCACCCCTAGCTTTCTGTGCTCCACACCTTGATTTTGGACCCCCGTTCCATTTCTGTGAGTTTTCCCTTTTAATACAGAAAAAACTTAGAATACTCTATTTGGAGTTAGTTTGGGATTATTTAACTTGTGTTCCCCCTATTCTACATGTTCAGCATCACACAATTATCCATTTAGTGAGATATTATAGGGAAGTGTTTTTTTTTTCCTGAGTCCTTTAGAATACCTGAGGTATAAGAAATGCTGAAAAACAAACAAAACAAAGTGGTGGGAGACAGAGGGGTTGCTAGAGTGATGGCTCAGAGTTTCAGAGCATTTGCTGCTCTTGCAGAGGACCCAAAGTTTGGTTCTCAGCACCCACACAATACCTCACAACTATCTATCTTTAACTACAGTTTCCGGGGATCCATTGCCTTCTTCTGGCTCCCATGGACACCAAGCATACAAATGGCTCACATGTATGTATGCAAGCAAAACAGTCATATGCATCCAATAAAAATTTTCTAAAAATCTTCAAAATACAATAATACCTAGGAAAAACCAACTTCATGAAGATCAGAAGCAAAGAACAGGAATGAAGAGAAAAAAAACAACTCTTTCTGTACAATATATGTAGGTTATATATTATATAAACTATATTAGTTATAGAATGTATCATATACTTATATATTATATACAGCATATTTTTAGTATACAGTGTATTGTATAGTTTATTGTAAACATACATATAGAAAAGTTTAATAGAAAATTGTAATATATACATATTTTAAATATGGGAAAGTTGGATAACATAACAGAAACAGCAATTAGGCTACAATCAGTGTTATTGAAAACAAATGTCCCTACCAGTGTATCTATATTTCAAGAAGATAGATACTATCTTTTGTGTCAATTTTGAGTGTATGACACAAGACTGTGTGAGGTTTCTTCACGGTGGGCTGTGGAAACACACATATGAACTTACTCAATTTGGGTACTGGCTGTGTGTCCCAGAACTGGTATCTGCGCTTTGTGGCCTCATCAATGTTCCTGGCTGGGCCTTGGCATGCAGACAGCAGCTCCATTGCTCTCTGGATGTCCTGTAGCTTCTGAATAGGGATGGTGGGATTCTAGGAGAGCAGAGACACAGACACATGATATGAGGAAGCTGCCACCACTTTGGAACACAGGGCAACTGTGTGTATTGGCCTCAGAGGCTGCAACTCCTAAACACTGTCCCACCTCCTGGAAGCCTGCTGAAGGCTCTCTGTGAATATACCGAGATGAAACACCTGCACTGTTGCAGATGACCACTGTGATGGAGTTTCAATGGGGACTCTGGTGGTTTGGGAATGCTAAGTACACAGAAGCGCCCTTTGCTTCAGATTCCCGCCCATCTGTGCCGGTCCCACTGTTCCTTTGGGAAAAGAAGGCAAAAAGTGACATGCAGGCATGCATTACTGTCACACAGCAGCCAGGCAGCCAGGAGCCTCGGTTGTGCTGTTAGCATTAATGCTCTGCGGCAGCAATGGAGGGGCAGAGGAAACAACTTCTAGAACAGAAACTAGACAGACAAGAGATGATTAGAAGGGAAAGAGGGAAAAAAAGAAAGAGAACCTTAGGGCTGTGCTGGGAAGGAAATAGTTAAGAAACCACTAACCCTGCTACTACTCTCTCCTGGACCACACCCAGCCTTTCTCACACTAGAGGAGCCCTGAGACAGAAGACAGAAAAAAGGCTTCTCTGCAAACCATAATCCTTGGCAATGATTGCTTATTCACTCAACAGAAGTGTGGAAAACTAGCCTCATTTTTAGGTAAAACATATTCTTATCTATAAAGTGGGCAGTATTTTAATTCCAAAATTTCTTTCTCAAACTCATATTCCAGATTTTCTCTTGCAGATTCCCATCTATTTAATTCTTCAAATGTAGTAATAATACACAGAAACTGAGATTACATTCAAAATAAGACACAGGACCTGGGATTGGATATAAAACCAGTGGCTTTTCCCCCAATATGTAAAACAACTGAATTTAAGGATTTTTTATACCACTCAAATAATACTTTCCATTGTGATTTAGAAATGGTTGGAAGAAATTTCAGAGCCATTAGGTTTTGCTGTGTATCAGTACACTGAACATGAAGCACAGGGACAATGGACTCTCCAACAACTTTGGCCTTTTGCCCAATTTTGAGTCTGAAATCTGTGCTCTGAACAAGCCCTTTATAACTTGAAAAGCTTCTCTAACTGAAGTACAAAACAGGCTGTCCTGTGGCTGCCTTATGTACTGGGTTTCTTTAGGTTCTTGACATTGAAATTACCTAGTAGATAAAGCTATAAAGTCTAACTGGAGTAGGCCAACAGCTTACTGCCTCCACTCAGCTCCCATGAGCACAGCTCTATTGCCACTGAGTCTAGAAGCTGTTTTAAAGATAGGGCCATACCTTAACGACACATACAAATTATAGTGAATACTTTCCTGTTCTAATCATTGCTTTTCTTTTCTCTCTCCTCTTCCCCCCTCCCTTCTCTCTCTTTTGGAAGTGGTACTAAGAATTGAACCCAGAGCCATATACATGTTAGACAAAAAAGGCTCTACACTATCTATCTCAGCTTTTTAATAAATTAGAGATAGGGTTTTACTAAGTTGGCCATGCTGACCTTGAATTTGAGATCTTCCCACATCAACCTCTCAAACTGAAACTGTTACATGCACGAACCACAACATATGGCCCTGCTTTTTTTTTTTCAGCCATGGTGTCAATTTTTCTTAGCGTACTCAAATGTAATTCTCTTATAACAACAAAATAGTGTGTATCTAGCTATTCTTAGTTGATGTATGTAAATTGTTTTAATTCTAGTTGTTCTTTTGGCCTGCTGATTTCATATATAACTTCATGTGAAGTGCTTAGTTTTAATTTAAACATTTTTTGCATTAAAAAAAAAAAACCTTTGGTCTGTTTTATTTTCTAACACAGTTCAACTAATGCTTGAAGATACATTTAACCTGACTTGAAAATGCAAAGTAGAATCTAAGCTTAAAAAAATATAACTGTCTACAGAGCCTGTACCGAGTTTGTTATAGTAAATTTTCTTTTCTGATAGTTGGGTTAAATCTTCCAAGACACAGCAAAAGGAAATTATTTTGAAGTAATCATGAAGCAACATTTTGGTTCTGAAGGAGCCAATGATATTCCAGCTCCAGAGAGTCCCTAGAGTAGTTTATATGTGTTATCTACGCAGTGTCACCAGGCTGACTTGTGCTACAAATAATGGCCATTTGTGACACATTTTTCTACAATGTTCACTATTTAAGTGCTTTCTAAAATAGGTGCAAATAAATATACAATTTTCAAACTTATGTCAAAGTAAGGAAATTCACAGTGAATCTTTTTTTTTAAAGACTATGATTATTTGAGATGCTGGGGATTAAATGTAAAAATCCTTGCACATCATGCTTGGCAAATGCTCAACCACTGGGCCACACCCTCAGCCTTAGGATTAATCTTTTCTTCTTTTTTGAAACAAGGTCTCCCTATGTAACTCAGGCTGGCCTGAAACTCACAATCCTCCTGCCTAGGCCTCCTGGGTGCTGGGATTACAGGCGGGCGCCACCACGCTCACCTTATGATACATTCTTAAATCTATCCATTCACCTTCCATAGTATCACCACCTGGGGAGAAAGGCGAGAATGTGCATTAGCCCCCAATTAACTGCCCACTATTATGTTCTTACCTAAGAGGCAGAAATTCATACTTCTTTCCATATCTGCTTCCTAAAGAATACTAAATATCAGCTACATTCTTTGCCCATTATTTTCCAAACTGAATACCTTAGGAGAAATCTGTCCAAGTCTTCTGCCACTAGAATGTCTGTAAGAAAGGGTTGTGGTTGTGGCTCAGGCAGTAAAGTGCCTGCCTGGCATGCACAAGGCCCTGGGTTCAATCCCCAGCACCACATAAAGAAATCTGTTAAGAATTCAGACAAGTATTTTAATTTTAATCCTTAAGTGTAAATCAGATAATTCTCTAAATATAAGTCTACTGTCATAGTATGGCATTATCTATACCTGCTATAAATTTACAGGAGTGGGAGTGGAAGAAACCTCAGCTTTTAAGAAAAATATAATAAACAAAATCCCACATTAAAACAGTTTCATTAAACATTAGCTCCTAATATTTAAAAAACTCTACCATATATGCAGTAGTTCCTCCCACTCAGTTGGTTGCAGTTTCTTATCAGTACCCAGAGTGAGTGCTTAGAATCCCTGAGGGTAAAGCCAATGGCGTGGTAGAAGCAAAGAGCTGCCCACAACTGCAGGTAAGTGATGCGTTTATCTGCTGAAGCAACATCAAGAAATGGAAAAATATTTGCAAGCTGATAGTGGAAGTTCTGTCCAGTGGAACACTGATCACCTGAGGTCAAGAGGAAAGCTAGGGTAAAAGATTCAACTTTGTTCTTTCCCTCAGAGTCACTCAGGGCAAACCTGGGGCAAGTCATTGCCCTTTGTAGAGACTCCTAGTTCTTTCATATAAAGCTGGTAGCAAAAACAAAAATATCCAAAGAATGATTTGTGACATAATATAAACTTCATTTAAAAACTGATATCCACAAAATTTACAGGTGCTGCTTGCCATGTGCACTGTACTTTAGAAAACAAAGCAACTTTCATTAAAAAAGATGTCACTTTAACTTCATGACAGCTCTACAGACTGGGGAAAATGGGCTTTCCAGGATAAGGAAACAGACTCAAAGACAAGCAGTACACTGTGAAGAATGGAGTCTTGGTGCTACTTGCCCAGAAAGATTGACTTGAAGCTACAACCATTTGTCATATTTATTGTTATTTTCTATTCAGTTCCTTTGGCTCTGGTTTCCTGCACCACCAGGGCTGTGTTCTCCTGTGTGACAGGAAGTAGGGATCTCCACAAACGGGTAATTGCCAACTGCATCACCAGACCTATGTACAGCACAACTAGCTCTTCAGCAGGCTATCTGCCAACATGGGACCCAGATGAGGGAGAACATGAGGAGGTGTTTCCCACCCTTAGCAATGGCATGAGGGATGGCCACTGCAGACCAGGCTGATTCAAAGTCAACAGAAGACTTACCCATGGCTGCTCCCGCTGAAATCTGCTGCCAGATGGCGTTGTGCTATGCAGGTAATTAGACAGACACCCAGAAAAATTAAAATGTGAATATCTTCTGAACTAAAAGTAATCACAGATTAAGTGTAACTTCAAAATAAAACAAAAAAACAAACAAAAACTCCTACCAGGCTCCCAGAGAGACATTCTTCTATGACTATGATTTATATACTACTATACAAAGAAGAGATGAGATGTCTGCACACATACAGAGAAGCCCAGTGTGCACCTCTTGGTTATGCAGGTACCACCATGAGCTTCAGGGAAGCTATAAATACCCTCCAGTTAACTACTGTCATTCAACACACAGCCAAAGGAATCACTAGCTACACATCTAGCCCAAAGAAAGCCCATTTCTTCTGTATTGGGAAACAACAGCTGTGGCAAGGAAACAGGCTCTCACTTTTGAAGACTGCTGAATTTTAATCTCCTGGGAGTCAGATGCAGAGTCGGACTTGGTACCCCCAGAATTCGGCTTCTCCTTTTTTCTCTTCTGTTTCTTCTTTTTCTTTTTTGCTCCCAAATCTCCTCCAGGGCTTCTGTAGGAAATGCAAGGAGAGTAAAACAAAGGAAAAAATCATTATATAAAACTGAATTCATAAAAGCCATTACTTAGAAAAACCTATGTGATCTTCACAGTGAAGGACAACTATGTTAGGATGTGTGGGATATGACAATGTCAGGTTGAAAAGTCCATGAGCAAACACTGGTTCTCACTTTGTCATATAGCTGGTGTTCAGATGCTTTCTAAACATAAACTGTAGATACAAACCACATTTATAACTGAAATCAAAGAACATTCACAATCACTCAACTCTAACTAACCTTTCTACTTAGCCCTTAAGACATACATCTGAGGTTAAGAGCACTGGCTGCTCTTGCAGAGAAACTGGGTTTGGTTCCAAGCACCCACATTGTACTCACAACTGCCTGTAACTCAGTTCCAGAGAATCCAATGTCCTCTTTTAGGGCACCAGACATGCATATGGTGCACAAACATATAAAACGCTCATAGGCATTAAAAATAAATCTTAGAAAAAGACCTACATGTATAAAAATATTATAGATACCTCTTTGGGGTGACACTATTCATCCCTCTTCATATATATTTGGCTTTGAACATACTAGATAAGCACTCTACTACTAAGCTATATATCCCTAGTACATCAAACTACTTAAAGCAACAGAAACTTTTTCCACATGAGAGTTTCTTTTGATTAAAAATTTTATGTTAATCAATAAAATTTTTAAGGTTTGTGACAGTGAAATGACTCAGTAGGTAAAGACACCTGCTACTAAGCCTGACAACCTGCATTCAATCCCTGGGACTCACAGGGTAGAAAGAAAACTGATTTCCTTTCCTCCAGTTGTCCTGACCTCCAAAGGCACACTATAGCGTGTGCACGCACACACACACACACACACACACACACACACGCTGCCGCCACCACCAAATAAAAATGTAATATATTTTCAAAAATATTCCTAAGTATCAAAAATATTATTGAATAAAATATTTGTTTGGAACCCTTCCCATTGCTGTATTCGGAAAAAGAAAAAGAATAAAAAAGAGACACAGGATTAAAAATTTTCACTTACTATCTAACTCTACCATGAATTTTATAGAAGGTAATTAAAATTTAACATCAGAGATTATCATTACATTTTTGCCTATGTAGGGAAAGTAATGGAATCAACTGGTTTTGCTCCACTGCTGTAAATCAACTTTTCCCTAGTTAGTTCTTTCCTGATTTCTACTAGTTAGAATATATACAATCATCCTCCAAGATTCAAAGTCATTAATACATACTTGAAGCATTATGATACTGTCTCTCAAAGACAGTTGTTTTCCAGTATATTTGCTTACAAATGTGTCTTCTTTAATCATATTTTCATTTTCCTATCATTTTCAAACAAAAACAAAATCAGAAACATAAAATTGTGAAACCTACTCTAGTCTCTTCTTTTCCTTCTAGTGTTTCCTGGGAGTCTACACTAAGCTACATCTGCCCAGGAGCTGCATGGAGACTGGCCAGATTTTGCTGAAACATTCCTGTACAAAAAAGGCTGTTGGTACAGAAGTGATTGAGAACATCTATCTTCCTACTTTTGGGTTCGTTTGTCCACAGGTAGAAATGCTAGTTCAAAGTCCATGCTTTGAATGTTGGTAAGTAATTAAGACTCTCCCCTAAATACACTGATTTCCATTTACATCAGCAGGAAATAAGAGGGTATCATTGTCTTCCCCCTTCAGTAGTACTGTATTTGTATCATTTTCTCATCTTAAATAGTCTTATACACAGAGTTGGGAGAAATTCACCACAGACTTCATTTATCTAATCATTTAATCAAGACTTGGGCTAGACATTTTACCTATTGATTATTTATGTCATTTCAAGAATTGGTTCTTTATGCCTCCTTTCTATCAGCCATTCCTAAAAATAATGTACAGGTTAACTTTATGAAAACATCCATACTATTTACTTAGTACTCAGAATACACATTCTCATTTTTCTAATGTATATGTGCACATGTGTCAACCCAAAGCTGACATTGGGTATCTTCTCTGATATCTGATATGATATTGGGTATCTTTCCTCTTGCTAAGTGAGGCAGGGTCTCTCACTGAACCAAGAGTTCACACATTTTAGACAGTCTTGGTAGCCCACTTTCTTAGGGGATTCTCTCAGTTTGCCTCCCAAATGCTGGGATTACAGCTGGTGACCACGCCTACCCGGTTTTTATGTAGTTTTGGGGGATTCTCACAAGTACTTTATACACATCTCATTTAAGCCTCACAAAACTCCAGAGTTAGACTGTTATCATCTGGCTCCTGCTAGCTGTTTCGATCATAAATACTTTACTCAGTGTAACTGTTTAAAACTTTATGGTAGCCGGGCGGTGGTGGCGCACGCCTTTAATCCCAGCACTTGGGAGGCAGAGGCAGGCGGATCTCTGTGAGTTCGAGACCAGCCTGGTCTACAAGAGCTAGTTCCAGGACAGGCTCCAAAGCTACAGAGAAACCCTGTCTCAAAAAAAATAAATAAATAAATAAAAATAAAACTTTATGGTATCTTTTTTTTAATGTATTATGTAATCAAAAGTATAAATGCTTTTTTTTTCCTTTGTGGTTTGCTTTTAAATTTTGTTTACACACTGTCTTTCAATGTTCCAAAATGACACAAATATTCTTCTGTGTTTTCTCCTGTCTTTTCTTTTTTTTAAATATTTTTATGGTTTATTTAACTTTATTTTTTGTGCATTGGTGTGAAGGTGTCAAATCCCTTTCAGACAGTTGTGAGCTGTGATGTGGGTGCTGGGAATTGAACCCGGGTCCTCTGGAAGAGCAGTCAATGCTCTTAACCACTGAGCCATCTCTCCAGCCCCTCTCCTGTCTTTTCTATGGCCTTTTAGGTATGAGCTTTCTAACCCATTTGGGCCCAAATGTACACGCCTGAAATACTTTGTCTTCAGCATTCCAAAAATACATTATAGAGACAGGCATATAATTTCATCTACGTAGTGAGCTGAAGCAAGAAGATGGCAAGTTTGAGACCTGCCTGAGCTACAATATTCAATGCCAACACAGGCAAGTCAGTAACAGGCCACCTCAAAAGATAAAAGTTACACAATGGATAGGGTATATATTTCGATGTATAGCACCTGTCTAGCATGCACATAGCCATGGGTTTAAAACCTACTGTTGCCAAGGAGGAAAAATTGTAAGTACAAGAGGACCTCATGTAATAGAATATGTCAATCCAGGAACTAAACTGTAGTATCTAAAGATAGTAGTAATGGACAGACAAAGAATCTGACACCTCTATTCACTGACACTCATTCACACCTTCCACAACTCCACAATGAGGCCCATGTGTCCCTATAACAGGAACCCTAAAAGCTCAGCTTCTAGGGATCCCTCTCAGGGTTCAATTAAAGACACCACAATAGGGCTGGAGAGATTGCTCAGTGGTTAAGAGCACAGTTGCTCTTTCAAAGGTCCTGAGTTCAATTCCCAGCAAACACATGGTGGCTCACAACCACCTGTAAAGAGATCTGACGCCCTCTTCTGCTTTGCAGGCATACATGCAGATAGAACACGGTATATATTAAGAAATAAATCTTTTTTTTAAAAAAAAGACACCACAATAAGCCTAAGGGGGCTTGAAATCTGAGGGTTAAGGAATCTACTCACAACAGTTTTCTATTCATGTCTCTTTCTTCTTCTCCTTCTTAGTCTATTCCCCATTGTCCTTGTACAAATGTTCCCAGTCATATATACCCTTATAACCAGCAATCCCCCAGCCCTAGCAGTTTCTGGGGCTGTAATTCTCATGCATAAAAATCACGTAAGAGTTTTCACACACACAAACACGCACATTGCGTGCACACGCCACACACAGAAGAGAGAGAGCTCTGCAGCTGTCAGTCAAAGGTGGAAGTGGCTAGTGCAAGTCCAGTAAAATCCTTAATAAAAAATAAATGAAATCATCAGGGAATTCTAGAGGGAAGGTTAGTACTTTTTTTTTTTTTTTTTTGGTTTTTCGAGACAGGGTTTCTCTGTGGCTTTGGAGCCTGTCCTGGAACTAGCTCTTGTAGACCAGGCTGGTCTCGAACTCACAAAGATCCACCTGCCTCGGCCTCCCAAGTGCTGGGATTAAAGGCGTGTGCCACCACCGCCCGGCAGGTTAGTACATTTTTAGGTGGTTAGAAAGAATTAAAAGGTTTATTTTCAGTGAAATTATGAATAGGGCCAAGATTGTATTTTAAATTAGGCCACCACCGCTTCTTTTCTCCCAGCATGCGTAGAAGATAGTGGGTACCCAGGCAACCTACATAAACAGTCAGGGAAAACTAATGGCTCCTGATCTGATTCACACATTCACCAGATGCTACAGTTTCTATGTGCCTAAGTCTGGAGTTTATGTTTATTGCTCTAGGCAGTAGAAGCAGAAGAGACCCAGGCCTCTAAACTATCATACTAGTTATAAGCTGTTTTGATTGTGGACATAGTGGGTCTGTGATTCTAGATCTCTTCAGCTGCCCTTGAGAGTAAAACAAAAGCAGTAAACTTCCTGAACAAAAGTCATCAGTAAACTGAGGTAAGGTGAAGGTGAGTGTAAGGAATTAAGAATTTTTTAATGAGGTAAAACCAGAGAGCAGTGGCTTGGGCAAGAAGCAATTTTATGTCCTTGGGTATCTGTGAATATCTTAAATGGAATGCTCTTGCCTGAACCCTAAACACTGACAGCAAATGACTACTGATAAAAGATAATTGCAGAAAAGCAGATCTCTGCAATTAGCTAAGAGAGAGGAATGAAGGCTTGGCAGAGGGAAACTGTATTCACACGTAGTAGGGGAATGTGATTAGTAAGCTCCCAAAACACAGGAAACAATTCTGAACTATGGGAATTAATTCCCAAATATGTAACAGAATGGGAATTAGCTAGTGAAAATCTATAGCAAAAAAAAACAAAAAACAAAGCAACAATGCCAAAATTTCCTTGAATTATGGTTTAACCTTTACCACCTAGCTCTGGTAACTTGCTTGTGAAAAGATGACTGAGCAATTACTGTATGTTGTAGCTTGTAGCATCCCTAGATGCTGCTGCAGCTGTGAGCAGATTTAAAGCAAGTCCACACATTTTTTTGACATCTTTCATGAAGAGCTGGAGCTTGTTCTCTCTTCCTTTGGGTCTAAGTGACCTTTGACTTGCTCTGACCACAATGGAAGTGGCACTGTGTGACTTTCAGGTCACAAACGGCCATGCATCCCTTCTTCTCTTATAACACTCTCATAAGCCTGGCTCTCTTAAGAATCTGCCATGATGACGAGGTCCATGTTGACTCTCTGGCTGAGTTGGAAACAGCTCCTGACTCAGGTCCAGCATAGTTACCAGCCATGTAAGTGAACCACATAGACCCAGTTCAGGGGGCCCAAAGTCAGACTCCAACTGTGACTTTGTAGAACTTACTTTTGTGGTGTTGTAATGAAAACATCTGACAACGACATAAGGAAATAAAGGTTTGTTTGGACTCAGGGTTTTAGAAAGTTCAATTTATGGCTAATTGGCAACCATGCATGTGGGCAGGACACCATGGTGATTGGAGTGTCTCCAGACTACAATGGGGCTGGGCGGTGGTGGCACACACCTTTAATCCCAGCACTCGGGAGGCAGAGGCAGGCGGATCTCTGTGAGTTCAAGACCAGCCTGGTCTACAAGAGCTAGTTCCAGGACTGACTCCAAAGCTGCAGAGAAACCCTGTCTTGAAAAACCAAAAAAAAAAAAAAAAAAAAACCACAGACTACAATGGGCCACCAGCACACATAGAAAGGAGAATATGGGAAGGGGCAAAAGTAAGATATTACTCACGAGGATACCCCCAGTCCACATGACCAACATCTTCCAACCAAGTCCCAACCCCAACCTTTCAGTACCTCTCCATCTTAGGAACCAAAGGTTTATGCTGCAGGAGCACTTTCTGCTCCTTCAGCCAATAGCCTTTAAGATACCAGCCCACTGGGGTGTGGTTTCATTCATTTTAAAAAAGTGGTAGCAGCCTCTGCTCTCTCTTGCTTCCTGCTCCCATTCCCACTGCTAGACTCTCTGTTTCCTGTTTGCAACAGGGCTGTGGTGTTCTGTAAGTTTTTTCCCCTCCAATAAATAACCCCTTTTAATCAAACTGCTGTGGGATTGTTTTGTGTCTTTAGGTTTAACCTTTAGGTCAGAGCCTTCAGACACACTAGAAATGTACTCTATTTTCCTACTTCCTTTTCTTTCCTTCCCTTTTGTTTTAAAGACAAGATTCTCAGTATTTAGGCTGGGCAGACCTCAAATTTAATATGTATCCCAGGCTGGTTTTTCAGCTTGTGCCTTATAAACAAACAGAGCCATACACTCTCTTTTGGCTTTTCTGACTTCCATGCCAAGCAGTCTTGTGTCCTGGAGCCAAGGTCTCTGGGTGAACAGAAGCTGAAGAGCTCTGACTTGTGCAGTAAGACAGAAATATACCTTCACTGACTTAAGCAACAACTGTGAGGTTGTCCAGTACTATTTCATACTCCAGCACATTATAATCTTTATGCCCATCATCATACAAGATTCCTTCTTTTATCATTTATTCATGTGTTAAAGTAATAAACATTACATTTTACATGGATAATTCATTCCTTCCTAAGTCCAAAATACAAAAACATATGCAGCTGTAGATTCATGTTTCCCTGTTCCTAACCCTAAAATAGAAAGCAGTATTTACTGCTGAGGATCTATTAAGACCTTGTCAAGTGGTACCCTAGTGGTCTAAAAATAGTAACGCATTCCCACCCCAAAATGAGCAGTTTATTTTCATCGGTAGAATCAAACTTACAATCACCATATTTATATTTAAAATTATCTGGTGACTAAGCAGTTGATTGGCAACTGGGCTGAACGAGTTATCAGAGCCAGGTACTGGAGCTAGAAACATGCTGTAGAAAAGCCTGGTTTTCTACATATTCTGATTTGGAACAAGGATACTTTAGGTTTCCCTCCTAGATGTCTTTAAATTGGCACCTTATGAAGTGGTGACAGTACTGTGCTGACGTGGGAGTCACATGTAGATGCATGTGAATGTGCATGGGATAAAAGAAATCAGTTCATACTGGCATCCCAAGAGTTCCTAATGCCTCCTGTTAGAAGATGTAATAACAAACACCTACTGAATGAGTGACTGGTTATAATGTTTGGCTCTCAGGGTAGGTCCAGTCATGTATTGCCAGACAGTAAAACACCTCTGAAAAGCAACAATTTGCCATATCTTTCTTGTAAAGATTACTGAACCTATACCAAACATTCTCTAAATTTTTACTTAGTATTCAGCACTGTATTGTGTTCACAGGGAAGCTGAAGTCCCTGAAGACAGGCAGCATTTCTCTGCCAGAACCCTTTTCTAGAAATCACTAGGAGTCTAAATAGCCCAGATTTCTAAAGCACTTTCTTACAGTAGGATAGGGAATGAGTATCCATGATTGGTGTGCATGCTTGAAACTTTATGAAATCATCTTCAGTGTACACACATTTGTCATGTGTGGCTTTCAAGCAAATATATATTTAAGATACTGGAGAGAATACAGATACATCAGAAGCAAAGACACCACATTATCTCATCAAAAATCCATAAATAAGTTTACAACACCTGTAATATAAACTAGGACTGTTATGTAATGAACTTTTATTAATTAAACTCTGAGAGTTAATACTACTCACCCAAATTTCTTCCCTAAATTCTTTGCTGAAATAATTCTTCTTTTTCTTCTTCTTTAAAGACAAGGTCTCTACTGTACAGTCCTGGCTGACCTAGAACTCACAATGTAGACCAGAATGGCCTCAAACCTATAAAGACACATCTGCCTTGGTTAGATTCATCCCGAAGGCTGAGATTTAAAGTGTGTGCTACCACGCCCACTTAAACTGATACTTTTTAATTTTGGTATAATGAAGAAAATACACTCAACTTTTACTAGGCCTTGTTTATAAATTCTCCCTCCCCTTGCTCATCTGATCATCAAAAACTGGCACCAAATGCTTTATCTCTTCTTCGAATTTTGTATACATATTCCAGCCTTCCCAATCCTTAAATGAGGACAAGCTACTTTCCATTTCTCAGAAGCCTTAAGGAAACTAGGGTAGGAGTAAGAGTTGACAGAGGTATATCCTCATATTACTAAGACAACAACAATTAAAAAAACAGTGAAGGGATCAAAATGGTGTGACATATCTGCAGTCCCAACATCCAAGACAGCAAGGCTAAAAGAAATCATGTATTTGGGGCCAGTCTACTCCTCAAAATATGACTACTGGCAATGACAATATGTAGTGGCTGAAGAGCAGCTCATTACAGTTCTTGCAAAAGACCCAGGTTTGGGTCCCAGCACCCACACTGAGCAACTCACAACCTTCTATAAAGCCAGTTCCAGAAACTGACACCTTCTTCTGGCCTCGATGGGCACCTATAGACAAGCAGTCATGGACATACACACCACTAATAATAATAATAGTAATAGTAGTAGTAGTAGTAATACTGAAGATAAATAATATAAAGACAAAGATAAGCTCAACTGTAGAGAATTCAAAACAATAATCCATTTTGGAATTTGTGAGTTCCTCAGAACTAATTTATTTATCTGTGATTGTGCACACATGTGTTTGTGACTGTGTGCTCTTTTCTAAACACTCATGAGGCCAGAAGAAGGTGTCAGATGTCCGTCTCTATCACTCTCTGAACATCTCAGGCCAGAATCTCTCCCTGTACCTGGAGTACACATTTCCTACCCTAGGCTAGAAACCAGTAAAGCCCCAAATCCTCCTGTTTCTTCCCCCATGGCAATTGTGATTAAAGTTGTGCGCAGGGTACACCTGGATTCTTATGTTCCTGCTCAGCAGCAGGCACTGTTAAATACAGAGTCAGCTCTCCGGGCCCTCCTCAGAACTTTCAACGATAATCCTAATGTAATTCAGCAATTATACTCTCCGGTTTCTAAACAAACAAACATAAAATATATCTATACAGAAATTTGTATGTGAACATTCATAGCAGCCAGACCTCAATGGAAACCTATCAACTGATGAACAGATAAGGAAAGTGACACATATCCATAACAGATTACTATTCAAAAATTAAAAAATGCAGCACTTATATGCATTAACAAGGAATAATTCAGTGTAAGAAGCCAGTGTTGTAAAGCTCACATATTAAATGGTTCTATTATAAAATGTCCAAACAGGCAGAACAAAGAAATACAGGACAGATTTGTGGTTGTCAAGAGCAGAGCAGGAGGGTAGGATGATTAATATTGTCAACTTCACATGGTCTAGAATCACCAAAGAAATGTGTCTGAGCCTTTTGTGAAGGATAAAACAAGATTAGGCTAAATGAGGTGAAAAGGCCCACACCAATAGTGGGTGACTCTGCTTCATGGACTGGGGTCCTAAAGTGCATTAAGGAGGAGAAACAAACTGAGCACCATCATGCAATGATGTCCTCCTGACTGTGGATGCAATGTGGGCATTCTGCAACTGCACCTGTTGCCTTCCCTTCCTCACCATAAACTTTAAAAAGAAAAGCTGTCTTGAATTGCTTTTGTTGCAAGTAGAAAGTGACTAGTAGAGAGCACCTAGGGGACGGACTGTTGTGGGATTATTTGTACACTGCATGAAAATGTATTGCTGTGAGCAGTTAAATAAAAAGTAGAATGGCCAACAGCTAAGCAGATGTATAGGCAGGACTTCCAGGTGGAGAGAGAACTCTGGGAAGAAGGTAGGAGTTGCCATCCAGATACCAGCCGTGGAGGAAGCAGCATGGGCAGTATGAAGAAATGAGGTAAGGGACTATGTGACAGAATCAAGATTAAAATAAATGGGTTATGGTAAATTATATAAGCTGGTGGGACAAGTCTAAGCTAAGGTCAAGTGTTCATAATTAACAATAAGTCTCCGTGTCATTATTTGTGAGCTGGCGGCCCAAAGAAAAATCTGACTACAAAGGACTGTTTAGGGATATGGGTTTCATTCTAGGGATGATAAAAATCATTTCTAAACTGGACTGTGGTTATGGTTGTACAACTCTGTAGATGTTATAAAAGCCACTAAACTGTAAGCTTTCAATGGGAAAATTGCATGGTATGTAAATTTTATTTCAATGAAACCTTTTAAAAATATTAACTGGTGAACTACTATGCCTAGGGTAGCAGGATCAGGGAGACCTAAACAGACCCAGAACCGTAAGAGCTGCTTAATTGGAATTTGCTTTCTACAGAAGGCCACAGGCTCTGAAAGAACACATGACAGAAAGAGATCTCACAAGCCTGGGTAGCCAAAATGCTGAGCAGGCACTGGGACAGTAAAAGGAAAGAAACCCTGTTAGAAAAAGGCTCCACACAGAAATTCAGTGAAGTCTGATTCAGACTCCTGTTTGAGGTAGATCACCAAGTCCAGAAATGAAACTGTGGAAATGATGTTGCCTCTTCATAAAAATCTCTCCAACTCTAAGAAGAGTTCCATGTCCCTCTTCCCTGAGATTACTCACTAAAGATCCACATAAATTCTGAACTTTGCTATCTTGAGCTGGAAATGTAAGATGGGGATGGTATTCTGGGCCTTGATCAAACCTGCCACTGGAACCAGCTCATTCCATCTCTTACATGGAAAGGTCAAATACTAAACTCGCTACTCTGAGAAATTGTAAATGACAACTATAGGCAGGACTTACTAGAAGAGCCAATGGACTAGAGCTTCAGAAATATTTCAGTGAGTTCTAGAGAATGCCCACAACCCCCTCTTCTCTGAGCCCACAGCAAATTCCCAGCCCCTCACAGTCAGATATGACCACTGACTGAGTTCTAATCCTAACCTCATAACTGTATTGAGTATATTTTTTATTTAACATCTCTGTGTTTCAGTTTACACATCTGCAAAAGGATGACATTTTCTTTTCTTTTTGCTTTTTTGAGACAGTTCTTCTGTGTTAATAATCCTAGCTGTCCTGGAACTAGCTATTGTAGACCAGGCTGACCTCCAATTCAGAGATCCACCTGCCTCTACCTCCAGAGTGCTGGGATTAAAGGTGTGCGCCACCACTACCCGGCAAAGATGACATTTTTAATAAATGGTATTGGAAAAATCCTAAGAATCAAGTGAGTTAAAAAGAATTTAACTTAGGAGGACAGAAGTCATTCAGCATCTAGTTAGCTATGATGATGGTCCTGCTTTTATTTTATTCATGTAACACAATGCTAGCTCAAACTGTACTGTCTCCCTCCAACTAGACACAAGACCTGTAAACACAGGGTTTTGCATTTATTTTGAGTACCTCATACAGTATCTGAAATACAAAAGAACCTCAGTGAATATTTCTGTATGAATGAGAACTCCATTTTAAAAATCATTAAGAAAAAGACAAGCCTTGACAGAATCACAGACTGGAGATATGAATAAGCACTTCACCAAAGATAAAGCCCTGGCAGCCAATACTCTTGAAAACATGTGCTCTACTTTGTACACTGATCTGGCAAATATTTTTAAGCCCAATAACATATGTGAGAAAAGACAACCCTCACATACCTCTGGTCATAAGCTAGTGTAACCACTGACAAGAAAAGTCTGGCATGGCTTTATCACCATTGCCACCATCAACACTGTTATCACCAACATCACATAACATCTTTGTCATAACCATCATTATCATCCCATCACCACTATCAACTTTAAAGTTGATAAAATATAATAACCATCACTATTACCAATATCACACATCTTTACCACAACCAAAACTCTTATCACCACCAACTTTATTATCATCACAGCATATTACCATCATCACCAACATCATCAGCATCATTATTACAATCACCAGCACTACAACCCCAATATCAATCTCTGTAATATCACTACCACCACCAATTTTATCATTACCACTATTACTGCCATTACAATTACCACCACCAACTGCTAACAACAACCACCTGTCACTGTCACAGAAGCTAACAATTTACAGAACATAACATATAGCAGATACTGTACAAAGTGCCTTAGATCTGATCGTGTAAACTATCATAAGAACACATTATTTCCATTTGATGGAAAAGGAAAATGAAATATGAGGCCATTAGGTAACTCAGTGAAAGTTAACACATTTATTAATGACAAAGCCAGGACTTAAATCTAGCCAGTCTAAACTCAAAATCTATTGCTATACTATACTCCTTATTTTTGCATTCAATTGACCATCTCTTATAATATTTATTGATGACTTTTGGATCTTCTTTATGATCCCTTCATGACCTTTGAATACCTTTTTATGAATCTATATTTTTGATCAGGTTACTATACATCTTCAGTACTCACATCTCTTGTGCCCTCGTTAGTAAAACAAATCCCTTTACTAGAAGAAAAGGCAGAGAACCCAAGGTCTTATTCAGCTTAGAAAAACAGTAAAGATAACCATATCCCATTGCCCTGGTGATGAAAAAGAACTAAAACTCAGTTGGGCAAGTCAGTTAAGGTTCAAACAAATGAACCTGGCTAATAATATGTACTCATCCTGAATCAGGGATGTAAGTTATGGCACCTGCACCAAATTCAGAAATGAGTGTTACTTGCAATTCAGGTTCTTGGAGAAGTAATGTGGATTTGCTTTTGTCAGTGGTTCTCCTGTGCAATTCTAGCATTAATTTCTTCACCCTGTTCCCCTAGGGTGACCCACAGTCTAAAGCAGGAACCCAACCTCCAAGTTGTTGTTGCTGGGCTAGGTGATGGCCTCATCTACAGTGAGATTTCAGACACTGTGGATTCTGTAGCTTCAACTCCTCTGGGGGACGGATGTAGGGAATTGGTGCGGGAGACTTGTCTGTTTCTGTCAATCATGTTTTAAATAAATGCTGATTGGCCAGGTAGGAAGTATAGGCGGGTCAACCAGACAGGAAGTAGAGGCAGGGTGAGGAGACTGTCTGGGAAGCAGGAAGCTCCCTTGGCATTCCTGCTCAGCCCACCGAAGGAGCAACATGTGTCCCTGTCCTAGCTGAGAAAAGGTATCGAGCCATGTGGCTAACATAGATGGGTTAATATAAGTTATAATAGCTAGTAGGAAGCCTGAGATAATGGGCCAATCAGTTAATAACCTAATGTAGACTCTCTGTGTGATTTTCTTTGGGGCTTGCCGGCTGTGGGGTACTGGGTGGGACAGTAACCCCAACGAGCAGGCCCCTCATGTTACAGGGAATATTGTTGAAACCATACCATCAGTGGTCTTAGCAGTAAGCCACTGATAAGTCCTATTTCAGAAGGCTAGTAGCCCACAGCTATCCTCAAGGCCAGTAAGGAATGGAAATAAATATCAAGATATTGTCTCAGAAATAATTAACTCTTTAAAATTTGCATCTATACACAATGCACATAGGCAAACATTTCCCAACTCATTTTTTTTCAAGTTTGTCATTTGAGGTTAGACAAAAATGGAAGGCTATGGAAATATGTTTATGGTTAACTGTGCTTCCCAATGAAGCCTGCAACCTTAGTCCATCCTCCAGAATCCACATAAAGGTGTGGATGTTCACTGACCTCCACACTGGCTATTATTACACACAGGCCCCTCTCCTCCATCACACACACAATTTAACTGTTTAAAAAATACTGAACTCCATTCAATAAACTTTTATTAATCTTTCAATGTATATGAAATACCAGTCTAAGACTCAAAGATGAAAAGTGTTCTCACTATGCTTACAGTTTGCCTACGACTCCACAGGCAGACGCATGTTCATGCTTTGTAGGTACAGCTTGGCTGCTATTACAGTATGAAGATTTAACAGTATATTGTTTAAGCAGTATGTTGTCTCTCATAGTGTTAGGAGCTGAAGTCCATGCCAGCATGATTGAGTTCCAGTAGACAGAACTCTTTGTATCTTCCTCACTAATCCTAATGAAATGACAACTTCCCCCTCATTATTTAATAACCTTCCAAAGGCCCTCCCTACTATCGCTATGGCAATAGAGATTTAGGATTCCATAGATTAATTTAGAAGACACAAACTGGTCTGTCTTCTCATATCCCCTCTAAAAACTACTTTTGACTACATGTGTAATTTTTACATCACTTTAACAAAACCTGAGAAAATTAACTGTTAAAGAGGAAAGGATTATTCTGGATCATGTTATTGGAAGTTCAGCCCATGACCAAGTAGCCCAGTTGCTTTGAACCTGTGGCAAGACAATGCATCATAGCATGTACATGTGCAAGACTGCTTAAATCCCAAGCTAAGGAGCAAAAGGAAGTGAGGAGGAGAGCCTGGTTCCCTGAACCCCTTTATGAGCACTGCCCAATGACCGAAGGCCTGCTTCTTAAAAGTTTCTACAACTGCTCAAGGGTGCCACCAATCCTTTAATACCTGATCCCTTGGTTTGTCCATGATTCCAATTATAATAAGCACAAATCTCACCTAAGGTGCTTCCTAATAGCCATGCTACGCCACACAACAATCCCCTCTTCTTGTCTCTACTACAGCTGACTGATCGAGCCTGAATAATCTGCCTGTTACCCAAGAACCAGTGAGGCATTTTCTAGAGAAATCTGAGTTAAGAAACACCTTTCGGACAGTGAGGACTTAACTGAGAAGGTAGAACATGAGACAGGCACAAAGATAAACAGACCTTGAATTCTCAATTCTAATAAAGACTCGCCTGATTTTTAGGTCACACGTTGCTATGTTTAAAAATAATCTTTTACTTGAGTCAGTTTATACAAGTTAAGACATGAGCTATGTGACCCTGCTCAAGTAACTAATCTTTAGGAGCTATGGCTACCTTGGCAGTAAAACAAGGGCCTGCCTGAGTAGATAACAGGGAGATAACAGCATGGGAGAGAATGGAGGATATACAGCACAGAAAGGCCACATCCTATAAGGGCTCCAGGGCCTTGACCATCATCTGAGGTTATCATGACCATGGGAAGATTCGTGAAACAGCACAAATTTCCAATGTCTCTGAATCTGGAGAAGTAGAAAAACATAGGTGCTTATTCTCCAAAGGAGAGGACATAAAGGAGAAGCAGCAATGAGGGCTTATAGAGAGTCACAGAAACAGACAAATTTCTTTTGTTGAGCAATTATGTCTGACAGTAAATTTGGGAGCTGTTTTCTTTCATATACTATAGTCCTCCATGCCATTATGCATAACACCTTCAATAAATGATGTGCACAGTAGCCCATATTAGGGAGTCATTATAGGAAAAATCAAGAGAACTGTTTCACAGAGAGATAAATGCTTATAAGGAACTAAAAACATTAGGATACCATTAAAAGGAAATATGGCAGCAGCCTGGACAGACTTGAGAACCATGGAAATTTAAGTACAAGATATTATCATCTACTAACTATAGTATACGTCATTTTATCTTGCTTTAAAAACAAAAGAAAAGAATGGTGATACAGAAAGAATAAGGATATTCAAACCCTTTGATTATAGTGTATAGTATTTTTTAAGAAAATGGCCCCGGAAAGGAGTGCCATCGTTAGGAAGTGTTGCTTTGTTAGAGTAGATGTTACCTTGTTGGAAGAAGTATGTCACTTTGGGGGTAGGCCTTGAGGTCTCCTTTGCTCAAGCTACTCCCAGTGAGACAGTCCATTTCCAGTTGCTTGCAAGACGTAGAACTCTCAGCCACCTCTCCAGCACTATGTCTGTCTGTATGCCTGATGTGGGAGGTGATGTATGCTGTGAATATGTTTTATTGCTACTAAAGCAAAAGAAGTTGCTTTTGGCCAATGGCTTAACAGAATAAAGCCAGGCTGAAAGACATATAGAGAATAAACAAAAAGAAGCCATGTAGCCCCACCAGAGACAGACGCCGGGGACGGAAATTTATCCGGTAAGCCACAGCCACATGGTGATATACAGATTAATGGATTAGTTTAGGATATAAGAGTTAGCTAGAAATAGGCTTAAGCTATTGACCAAACAGTATTGCAAATAATATAGTTTCTGAGCAATTATTTCGTAGTCTGGGCAGCTGGGAATGAACAAGTGGCCTCCTACTACAAATTGATGCTCAACGTGGGGCATGAACCCAGAACCCTAAGATTAAGAGTCTCATGCTCTACCAACTACATATGCCATGATGTCCCACCATGATAGTGGACTGAACCTCAAAACTGTAAGCCAGCCCCAAATAAATATTTTCCTTTATAAGAAAACATGGTCATGGTGTCTGTTCACAACAATAAAAACCTCCAGACAGAAGTTGGTACCAAGGTACTAAGGTATTGCTGTGAAAGGCCTGACCATGCTTTTGTTTGGAGGAATTTGGACTTTGGTAAGCATGGAAGACAGAGGTGCTAAGAATGATTTGAATAGGGGTAAGGGGTGGAAGATGGAGCAGAGGGGGAAGTTCAAGAAGTTTCAGAAGAAATGAAGTTTATGTTGCCTAGAAATCGGTCTTATGATATTTTGGTGACATAAGTGGTTGCTTCTGCCCTTGTCTGAAAAAAGTCTGCCTGAGGCTAGAGTTATGAGTTCTGGATTAATTCAGTTAAGAGAGGGAATTTCAAAACAGTCTAGTATAGATTCTGTTGTGAGGGTATTAGTGGTAACTCTAATGAAGATTTATAATGAAAAAAAGCACGCTGAACAGGGTAAATTACAAAATGAAAAATTTAAGAAGAAAAGGAGCACCAAAAATAAAATGAGTGGTAAAAGCGGTGGTGGTACATACCTTTAATCCCAACACTTGAGAGGCAGAGGCAGGCTGATCACTGAGTTCAAGGCCAGCCTGGCCAACAAAAGCTAGTTCCAGGACAGGCTGGACCCTGTATTGAAAAACCAAAAAAACAAAAAAACAAAAAAAAAAAAAAACAAAAAGTAAAATGGTATAATGTTTTAGACAGTGGTTACAATTTTGTTTTTGTTCTTCTAAGATAAAGTTTCATGGAGCTCAGCCTGACCTCCAATTTACTGTGGTACAAATGACCTTTAATTCCTGATCTTTCTGCCTCTAACTCCCAAATGCTGAGACTGCAGGGACATGTCACTGTGCCTAGCTGGTAGTGCTTAAAAATGTGACAATGATAAAGAAATATGGTTAAAACATGCTTGTTAAAAATTTAACGAGTTCCTAGAAGGAAGAAAAATGAAAATGTTGTATTCTGCTAAAGACGGAAATAAATGTTTAAGTATTTAAAAACAGGAAACTCAAAGGTACATATTATTTGAGTTGTATAATATGACAGTCACCATCTGTGGAAGGCTTTTTTTGGTAAGTTAATTTAAATGAATTGAAATTTTTGTTCCTCAGGCACTCTCGCCACATTCAAGTACTCAACAGCTCCATGTGAATAAAGACTACTGCACTGGGCATTTCTACTGTCTCAAAACATGCTTGCCAACAACCATGGTAGAAAAATAAGGCTGTGAATGAATCACATAAAGCATGATCTTATTTACGTTGACTGGCAAATACTAAAATGTGAATCAATGCACTATCAAACTGGGGTACAAAGAAATAGGAAACCGCCGGGCGGTGGTGGCGCACGCCTTTAATCCCAGCACTCGGGAGGCAGAGGCAGGCGGATCTTTGTGAGTTCGAGACCAGCCTGGTCTACAAGAGCTAGTTCCAGGATAGGCTCCAAAGCCACAGAGAAACTCTGTCTCGAAAAACCAAAAAAAAAAAAAAAAAAAAAGAAATAGGAAACCTAGGAATTTTGCTCTCTGTATACTTTACTTTTGTATTTTAATCTGCAAGTTTTACTCATATAACTCATTTAATCATTCAAATGGAATGATAACAAACCAATTGATATTTTTTTCAACTTGAACAGCTTTATACTGTTATAAAGTGCTATACATTGATAGTGATTAACAAAGATGGCAAAGTATGTATCCTGTCCTTGGAAGCTCTGTATTTCAGTCGGCTTCTGGGGAAAGTCTGCTTTGGGCCAAAGGTGACATCATCCTAAGATGCAAGTCCTAGTTGATATCTGAGCACTGTTTTCACTTTTCAGTATTTCTTGATCCCTTGGACTGGGGCTTTATCTTACCATTTATACATTTGATAACAGATCACATTTTTGAAAGAGCAGCTTTGAATACCCCTTAAATTTTCCATGATGAGAATTTAGAGCTACAGTTATGTTTCTGCATTTTCTCACTGATTTCATGCATCTGACTAAGGGAAGTGGTCATAGCCAGTTTCAACAATTAGCCAGATACACTGTTATCTTCAACTCCCTCCCCCCATTTGAGGGTGGTACAAGAAAGGTTTATTGTTTTTGTTTCTTAATTCCAAGGTATGTGACAGTTTATACCTATAATCCTAGCACAAGGAAGGCTGAGGGAAGAGGGTTCGGTCCAGACTACACAGTAAATTCCAGGCTAAACTGTCCTAACATTCATTGAGACCCTGTCTCAAAAACAAAACAAAAGATTTGATCTTCGGAACATATTGGGTCTTCTCTTTTTCTTTTCTTTTTCTCTTTTATTTTTTTGTTTATCAAGACAAAGTTGCTCTGTAGGTTTGGAGCCTGTCCTGTAACTAGTTCTTGTAGACCAGGCTGGCCTTGAACTCACAGCAATACGATTGCCTCTGCCTCCGGAGTGCTGGGATTAAAGGGGTGTGCCACCACCGCCCAGCTCGGTCTTTTATTTTTCTAAGAATTTTTAATGTGTTTTACCAAAAGCAATCTACAGATTGAATGCAATTACTGTCAAAGTTCCAACATTTTTCATAGACGCAACAACAAAATCCAAAAATTCATTTGGAAGCACAAAAGACACCGAATAACCAAAGCAAGACTGAGCAAAACAAACAAGCAAAAAAAATAATAATAATAATACTGGTGGTACCTCACTTCAAGATACACTACAGGCCATAACAAAAAGAGCATGCATGATGGTACAGGCACAAAAACAAACTTGTAGATCAGTGGAATAGACAGAGGATACAGAATAAAACCCACAATGCCAGCCACCTGATTTTTTTTTTTAAACAAAGATGCTAAAACTCTATTTTGAAGAAAAGCCAGCCTTTTCAATAAATGGTACTGGTAAAACTGGAAAAGAATAATACTAGATCCATACCCCTTACTGTGTACCCCCCAAAAAAAACAATAGAATATCTTAATGTAAGATTGAAATTTTGAAATTGTTAAGAGGGAAACGTAAGCAAAGTACTTTAAAGATACTAGCAAAGGCAGGGTCTTTCTGAAGCAGCTCAGCAGGAGCTGGCAAATGGGACTGATGAAATTAGAAGGCTTCTATACAAGTGAAGAGACGCTTACAGTGGAAGAAAATCTTTGCTGCTATGTATCTGACAGAAGTATCTGACTCCATAAAGAACTCAAAAGACCACCAAACAATCCAGTCAGTAAATGGGCTAAGGGAATGAACAGGCAGGTGTGAAAGGATGAAACAAATTGTCAATAAATCCAAAAATTAAAAGAAAAAAAAACCCAATCAGCATTCTTCCATTAAAATTAAAAATTAAAACACTGCAATTTCATCTCACCCCCAGTCTGAGAAGGTATCATTTAAGAAAGCAAACACCAACAAATGGTAGCTAGGATGGTCATGGAAAGGCAGCTCCTATATGTTGCTGGTAGGAATGTAAATCAGCCTAACCTGTATGGAAATCAGTATAGAGGTTCCTAAATAATACTAATAAAATAGAAACAGAACTACTTTATGAATCAGCTATGCCACTCCTGAGAATATAACCAAAGAACCTAAATCAACATAAAATGACACATTGTTTTGTTTCAAGTTTCCTTTTCTTTTTCTTAAATAATGTCTGGCTATAAAATCCAGGCTAGTGTCAAACTCAAGGTTCTCCCCAGCTTCGTTAGGCCAGGACTGTTGAGGTTTCTGTCCCGCAGCCATTCAGTCCCAAAGAAACACACAGAGAGCCGGGCGGTGGTGGCGCAGGCCTTTAATCCCAGCACTCGGGAGGCAGAGGCAGGCGGATCTCTGTGAGTTCCAGGCCAGCCTGGTCTACAAGAGCTAGTTCCAGGACAGGCTCCAAAAGCTAGAGAAACCCTGTCTCGAAAAACCAAAAAAAAAAAAAAAAAAAAAAACACACAGAGGTCTACATTAATCAATCATAAACTGGTTGGCCTATTAGCTCAGGCTTCTTATTAACTCTTGCATCCTACATTAACCCATCATTCTTGTCTGTGTTAGCCACGTGGATTGGTACCTTTTATCAGCGAGGCATTCTCATCTTCCTCTGCAACTAGATGATGACTGCAGACTGAGCCTTTCCTTTTCCCAAAATTCTCCTAGTCTCATTGCCCCTCCTGTACTTCTTGCCTGGCTATTGGCCAATTAGCATTTTATTAATACAAGACAACTTTTTTCCCACAGCACAGGATTGTAGACATGTACCACCATACTTGGCTAAAATTTTTTGTGGTATCAGTATCAAACCCAGAGCAAAATGCATAGTGGGCAATTGCTCTACCAGGGAGGTGCATCTTTACACCTGCCACCCCATGACTCCTTCAAATCATTCTATCCTGGGCTTCTGTCCTAAAACACTGAACAGGCCATGGACAGGCAGCCCTGAAATTTTGAATCAAAATCAATCTTTCAATCTTAAACTGTTTCTCTCAGGTATTTATCTTATCATAGTGATTAAAAAATTTAACTAGCACAGTACTCAGTGTAGGGTAAAGCTTAAGGAACCCTCTAGGGTGGAGAAACACACCTCAATGGAGCAACAAGACCATGAGCTGTAGTGGACTTAACATTGTGCCCAATTTCAACAGTTTTACCAAGTCCCTTCAGAAACTGAGAAGGCGGAACAAAGAACGAGAGGAGCATTCAGCAGGAAAGATCTTGGATTACCTCTGTATTCTCACACCTGGGTTGGCAAGTTCCTAGTAATGTTGCAGATAACCTCTTTCCTGCCACTGCTTCTCAGGACAGAAATGGAATCTTCCAGTCATCTGGACGTTTAATTTACCTGGAAGTTTTCAAGATTCCTCAAGCTCTTTACAGATACCTATTTATTTTATCCCAATTTTAAAACACGTGGTAAAGCAAGTTACTAAAAGGGATCTCAATTACCCTACTTCTAATTTTCTACATATTATTTGAAAATAATAAAACTACATTATTTGAGCTATCACTCACTAGTTAAAAGTGGTAATCTCTCCCTTTGGTAATATTTTGAGAATGCATATAATTTTTAGAGTGATATGCTGTTACCAACTTTGCTTGTGGACCAAACAGTTAAAGAGCACATTTTCCAAAAAAGTAAAACATGAAAATGGTGACCTTCAACTATTTTGTACTTCAACATAAAACTTCACATTTTGTTTATGGGCTTTCAATATCACCCATAAACTGAAATAAAAAGTCAATAAAGTCAGGCCACGGGGGAACTACTGAACAAATTACTGCTCTACGTACTGACCACTGTCTAGTAGCTCAAAAGCAATACGCCTGTTAGAGGTAAAGCATTATCTACTCGTATTCCAAAGGCTCATTTGTTGCTTATTTAGACTAGTGGAGAATGAAAAGACTAAATGGGGAAGGAAAAGTTTCCCATATTTAAACACTGACAAACCTGAGATACTTAAAGAAAATCTGGGTTTCTACAGAGTACTATCAATTCGTGAGCCAAATAAAACAGGATGACTTCCTTAAATTGAACTGTTTAAACTGCAATTTAAAAAAAAAAAGCATTTCACCGAGAAGAGCCACAACTTGAGTTTTACTAATCTCTCTACATTTTAACAGATAACAATAAATCCATTACATTAATCTTTTCCAACTACAAGCTGTCATCACATTGCCTATTCCTGGTTAAAACAATCCAATCCACTGGGCAGCTCTTACTTTTCATTAAACATAGTAGCATATAATTAATGTGCTGATGCACAAATCAGGAAGCCTCTGAAGAGGGTCCCCAAAATACCTTTGAATGCTCTTCTGGGAACTTCAACAGTCTATAGAGCAAAGTATCAGATGGTCCCATTTCCACATTAGTAATTCTTTGTATCATGGGTATCCTCGACTGTGTAAGCAAGGAAGCTTTAATTAAAATCCCAATCTACAATATCAAGCAGACACAGAACAAGAAGCAACTGGAAGACAGGTCCAGGGTCTCCCCAGAAAGATAAGACAGATGCTGAAGTTATTTGAGGTCTCTATCAGTGTTCATCTGGACCCATTTCTGGCAAGAGAGCTAGTGTCTCAAAAATACATTCATATTTGGCTATCACAGGCAAATTCCTATTACTCATAAACAGAACTAAAGCTCAGATTTCTGTAGAATTTCCTCTTCTGGTTTAAAAAAAGAATCTAGACTTGAATGACAACATTCAGTACTTGCAGCTGCCATTAAACTGTTCACTGAAAAAAATTAAAAAGCACCGGGCGGTGGTGGCGCACGCCTTTAATCCCAGCACTCGGGAGGCAGAGGCAGGCGGATCTTTGTGAGTTCGAGACCAGCCTGGTCTACAAGAGCTAGTTCCAGCGCAGGCTCCAAAGCCACAGAGAAACCCTGTCTCGAAAAAACCAAAAAAAAAAAAAAAAAAGCAACTTGCCAAAGGGAGATACGTAGTCAGCTTTTCTTTTTCTTCATTTGTCATCTAACATTTTATAACATATTCAAGATCAATAAAGCCGCCTCTCTTAAATATAGCTTAAAGTAAACGTTGAATAAAATACAAATACTTGAAAGATTCTCCATGAACTGAATAAATAAGCCATCTGTGACTCAGGCTCCCCTAGCGTGTTTTCGGGTTGACCCACTTCTACACAGTCACCATGGTTCGCAGGATCTCACTTCTAAGGGGCAGCAGTAACGGCTCTGTGCCAGCGCATAGTTTGAATCCAACAGGGTAAAAGGCTGAGGCAAACAGTACCTACAAAAGGCCACGGGGCTTTATTTAAAGTGATCCCCCAATCCCCGCCTCTAAACCAGAACTTCAATACCAGCCTTAACCAGAAGCAGTCTTTTCTCCAAGAGAGGAACGGATCAAGTCTGCAGGGGAGAAAAGAGGGCAGGCACAGATTGAGAAAGCGGTCCAGTGTTAAAAGAACTTGGTATATTTGGCTTTGGGGGTCAGTCGCCAGGTCTGCAGTCAGGAGAAGGTCGGCTCGGCTCTAGAAAGCTCTACGGACTCGCTCAGAGGCCGCAAAGCTCCATGTCCTCGGGCGTCGCGGCCGGGACCTGGATCCCCCAGGCGCCCTTCGCAGGGCCTAGGAAGCAGAACTTTGCGCAGCCCGGAGAGCGCCAAGGGCGCATCCCTCTCCCACTCCGCACGCCTGGCCTTGCGGGTTTCGTCTCTACAGGGGCTGGGGGTGGTGGTGGCGGCGAGAAAGTACTAGAAGGATGGCGAGGCGCAAGCGGCACTTCTTGCATCCCGCTCGCCCCTGCGGCCCAAGACGCCGCCGCCACAAACGGAAGGGAGGGCCTGGCTCCCACCCGGAGCCACTCGCCGCAGCTGGGTGAGGCCGGCCGGCGGGGGCGCGCGGCAGGTGACAGCCGAGCCGCGGGTCCCCGGGCCCGAGTCGCAGTCTCCCCGCCCACCTCGGGCCTCGCTCACCCCGCGTGCTCCCCGAGAGCCGGGAGCCCGGCACCTCACAATGGTCTCGGGACGAAGCGACCGCCGAGCGGAGCCTCCGGGCGAGGGGCTCCCGTACCACCCCCCCCCCAGGGCGATCCGGCGCCGGAGCCGAGGTGCGCGCGGTCCCCGCCCTGCCGCCCGCGCGTCCCCTCCTACCCTTTGGCGTGTTCCGTCTCCTCCTCATTGTCTCCGTCTATTCCGCACGTGTCCTGGTCGTCCAGCTCGAGGCTCTGCTGGCTGGCCGCAGACTCGCTGTCCTCCGCCATCGCGGCGGCTCCGAGCGGCTGGGGAGGCGGCGCTCCGAGCGGCAAGCGAGGCGCGACACGGCGGGCGCGGCCGCGGCTCCCTCTAGTGCCGCCCACCCTCGGGCTCTCGAGTCTGGAGCCCGCGACCCCGCCCACTCCGCGGCTCCGCCCACCGCGGCCGGCCCGGCCCCGCCCGCTCGCTTGCGGCTCCCGCCCGTCTCCGCCGTCCCGCCCGCCTCAGTAGGCGTGGGCCCCGCCCACGTGTCGAGTCCCCCTTCAGCGGCTCGCCCGCCTCTCCCGTCCGCTCCCGCCCACCTCGGCAGCCATAGCCCCGCCCAGCTCGCCTGCCCACTTCCGTCTATTTCAGGGGGTGAGGCGCCGCGGGTCTCGCGTTCCCGCTTCCGCCTCAGCCAGCGAGGCCCCGCCCAGCCCGCCAGCCCGCTCCGGCCCCATTCGGCCGACACTGCCCCGCCCACCTCGCTGGCCGGCTCGGGCCCTTTCAGCCGGCGCGGCCCCGCCCACCTCAGCCGACCGGAGGGCTCGGCTAGGCCTGCCCTTTCCTCCCAGTCTGGAGCCCTGAGGTGTGAGCGTGGGGGGCGGGGCACGACTGGAGAGCCGAGCCCCAGGCCGCAGGGGCTGGGGCGTGGCCCGCCCGGGGCTGCGTTTGTAGTTTCGCGCCCGGACCTAGGGTGTGTGTCTAGGTCACCCCCGTGTTGCTTTTCAGTGCTGGGCGTCAGCTTTTGCTAGGACTGGTTACGCGATTCTCTACGTCCATGTGTTCCTCAGCTGCCGGGATTTTTTTCACTCAGGCCTGCGATTTCCTGAAGCTCTCCCTTCCTTCTCTCCCACACGTACTTGAAAATTTTCCATTTGATGTTTCCATATCTAATGCTTATCAAGACAAAGTCAGAGTGCCCCAACCTCCCTACCTCCCTGTTGCCAGCAACCTCAGCCCTAAACAGAAAATTGCCACGGCTGTTCTTATTTGATCTAGTTGGGTTCCGCTGAGAACAGAACATTTTGACGTCCAAATCGGGGGATTGGGTAGTTTCAGGCCGGTCGTCCTGCCTTCTACGTGAAGGTCATGACCTAGACCTCCAAGCAAGCGGGTCTGGTTGTTGTTGAAATCCTCCTCTTGTCAGGAAACACGTGAGGAAGGAAGCCAAGCTTGGTGGCCCAGGCCTGGTAAAAGGATTGGAGTTCTTGGGACGAGCGTCCACTACTTACACAGTTCAAGGACATCTTGGGCTACAAGAGGAAAAAATAAAGGACTGGGGATAGAGGAAGGAAACCTCTTGTGTTCCAGATAAGATGCAGGTGAAAGTCACTGCTGGTAAATCTTCCCACAGCAACTCTTTGCTCTCCAGAGATAGGAAAAATTAAAAGATCCTGCCAGACCACCGGAAGTGTGTGACGCAGTCTTACGCTGGCAATTGAAAGTTACCAAAACTCAATGAAGAGGGAAAAATCCTTCAAGCCACCCGAGAATTTTAACACAATGAGGGGAACCCGCCCCCCAACACACACACACACACACACACACACACACACACACACACACACGAGAATATGGTTAAAATGCAATGAGCTAGAATGCCCGAGAGACAAAAATTGCAGAGCAACTTCAAAGTCCAACATTTGTTTGATGTTCTTGGAAAAAAGTATAAATGGGACCCAAACATGGAGAAAATGCAGTTTTGCCCTTAACAATTGCAACTATTTCCGAGACAGGGTCGGTGAGGCCGGAAGATTCAGACTTTAAGAAGGATAAAGACAGACACAGATGAGTGAGGTTCCTGCCCCTCATCTCTATGAACATAAGCAGCTGAATAACCTGGCAGCAGAACCTAACCAGGAGGTATCCTATGAGAGCAGACGTTTTAACCTGTCCCAGAGGTTTGTGACAGGAGACCAGACTGGGAGTCAGCATCAGGATTATCATGTAAAGGAAACCTGTAGACAGAGACAGCCTGGGAGCCTTTCTTCCCCTTGGCTCACAGAGCATGGGCTAGAAAAGCACATTATGTTTTTGAAAACCACAGAGACAGCTGACCTGAGTTAGTGGGAGCTCACTGACTCTGGACTGGCAGCTGTGAAACCTGCATGGGACCAAACTAGGCCCTCTGAATGTGGGTGTCAGTTATGTGGCTTGATCTGTTGGGGTAGGACTGGCAGTGGGACCACTGTATTCTTGGAAGTGCCTTTTCTTTCTTAATCAACTTTCTCTATGTCTAGCCATGTGGTGCAGTCTTTTATCCTGGGACACAAGAGTCAGGGGTTCTCTGAACTCAAATCCGTGCCTATAACAGGTTCTCTCAAGCAGCGTTCAAACTCCAAGGCATAGGAAATGCAGCACTCTTTTATTCCAACTTTCAAGAAACATTGCCTAAGGGGGAAAAAGACTGAGGAAACAATCCTGGAGAAGAGGGCATCAGAACCCAGTAAACATCAGGGAATAATGACAAGCAGGGAGCATCTGTTCTGCAGCATGGAAAGGAGCTGTGCCAGACACTTGCACAGTGCTAGATTGCCTTATATAAGTCAAACGTTTCTTGGCAGAATGTTAATCTTTTACAGGAGATAAAAGTTTGAGGACAGTTCTGGAGGAGCCCTAAATTCTGTTGTCATGTCCAGAAACAGTGTCTCAAAGGGGCTTTACTTCTCTGTGGCCATCCGGGAGTCTGGGGAGCCAGAGCCAAGTGGCAGCTTCTGGAAGATGAAATCCAAGGTTTAGTTGAGGGGAAAACACTTCAGCAGAGTGCTTGCCAGTGTGTTAAAAGTGACCCTTGGGACTTTCACCTCCTGCTTGGCTCATCTTCTATTAGAAGAAGACCATGATTGTTTTCTCATAAAATACACAATATAGAAGTTCCTGTCAGCCATTTTTAAGGTGTGTAGTTTGCTTTCTCCGCGTACTTCTGATGTCTGGAACACTTTCCTCCTGCTGAGCTGCACCTCCTTCCCTCTTCTGTGGGAACTACCATTCTACTTTCTGCTTACATAAATTTGATCACTGTGGAAAAGTCATGTAAGCTCTTCACTGCTTTTAGACTGATTTATTTCACAGAATACAGAGGCCTCGCCATCTTGTATGTTAAAGCATGTGTTGTGTCTCCTTTTCCGTGTGGAGGCTACATTGCATTCTGTTGTGTGCCTGTTTTAGGAGTTCATCCATTGGCGGGCATGGCATTTCTCCCATGCTTTAGATACTGTAAAAGCCGGGCCTCACCTTCAGTTCTGCCGAATAGTACGAGCAGAAGTAACGTTGAAGTTTGTGAGGAACAGTCATTGGTGTCTATAGCAGCTGCTCCATGTACATTCCTAGCAAGAGTACAGAAGGGTTTTTCTCCATCTTCTCCATGCTTGTTGTCCCTTCCCTGGCCCACTTCCTTCTTTTCTGTTCTCCAGCAGCAGCAATCCAAGTGGGTATGGGTGATATGACTCAATGTAACTAGGGACACAACACTTTTACATGTAACATACATTTTAAAGCCAAAACAATTATAAAGGTATTGTATATGTGTCCATGTTCGTGTGTGCAGATGCACATACAGGTGTGCCTGGGTATTTGGAGGCCAGAGGACGACCTTGGCACTCATTCCTCAGATGCTGTCTACTAGTTATTTTGAGACAGGGTCTCTCATTGCCTTGTAACTCAACCATGTAAGCAAGGTCAGGTGGCCAGTGAGCCCTAGGGATCCTCTGGTCTCTGCTTCTCTAGCATTAGGATTGCAAGAACATGTTATCACTCCTAACTTTTTGTGTGTAGCTTTGGAGGATCATACTCAGGTTCTCATGCTTGGAATGCAAGCATTTTACTGACTTGGGTATCCCCCTGCCAATATTCAAGTTTTTGACGCCACATAGACTGCATATAATGCACAGACATGGTAATTAGCTATCTGCAAGAGAACATTCAATAAGAAATGTACAAATGTGTTGTGGGGTATTAGTTAAAGATGTGTTACATTCTTTTATGCTGTGGAATATCTGTTTAATGATGCAGAGATGTGTGTATTCTTTCATGCTGCATCTGTTTATCTCTGTAAAGCTGTGTTACTTCGGCCTGTCTAAAACACCTGATTGGTCTAATAAAGAGCTGAATTGCCAATAGCTAGGCAGGAGAGAGAGATAGGTGGGGCTGGCAGGCAGAGAGACCAATAATAATAGGAGAGAGGAGAGAGAAGGAAGAGGAAAAAAGGAGAAGAGAGGGTCCCAGTACCACCCAGCCACATAGCCAGATACAAAATAAGGAGGAAAGAACAGATACACAGAGAAGATAAAAGCCCAGAGGCAAGAGGTAGATGGTATAATTTAAGAAAAACTGGCTATAAATAAGCCAAGCTAAGGCCAGACATTGATAAGAATAAATCTCTGTGTATTTATTTGGGAGCTGGGTGGTAGGCCCCTAAAGAGCAAAGAGTAAATAAAACTAACCTCACAAATGGCTTTAATTACAGTCAGAAAAAAGCATACAAATGAATCTATCTGTGGGAGAATAGTACATACTAGTTGTAAAGCTACATAGTGCTGGACCTCAAAAATACATCGGAGTGTTCTCTCTTTTTTTCTCTGACACTATAATGTAAACAAGAAGTGGGCTGGGGCGTATAGGACTATAGAGAATCAATTAAGAGATGACAGTAAGGGGGCTGGAGAGATGGCTCAGTGGTTAAGAGCATTGCCTGCTCTTCCAGAGGACCTGAGTTCAATTCCCGCTAACCACATGGTGGCTCACAACCCTCTGTAATGGGGTCTGGTGCCCTCTTCTGGCCTGTAGGCATACACACAAACAGAATATTGTATACATAATAAACAAATAAATAAATAAAAATTTTAAAAAAAAAAAGAGAGATGACAGTAAGACTCCAAAGGAAATACCTGATTGAAATTTAGAGATTCATCTTGAGTCTGTATGTTTGTTTACCAAACTAACTTGTTTCTCCAGAAGATACGAAATAGCAAAACACCTGAAGAGAAGTTTGAGGAACTGAGCCTAGAATGTGAGGAAATGGTCCAGAAGTCAGTTGAGAGAAATGAGTATAAAAGTCGTAAGGAGATTAAGAGATGGGGTGACTGAGGCCTTATATGGTTCTCCTCTGTCTCTTCCGGTACTTCCATACTGTGAGCAAAAGTTTGGCTTAGCCACATCTGGTCTCTAATCCTTGATTAGTCCACCAGCTGGCCACAGGTATGTGCCGGAGACCAGCAGAAGTCAACACCATGCCTCACCCCCACAGACTTGTGAGGAGTAAGTAGGCATGGTGTTAAGACCCCGAATTTCCAAGTATCTTATTACACAGCAGTACCTGCCATCCTAAATCAAAGCAGAGACCAAGAGGAAATCTTTTTTAAATGACTCATTTCTTATTGCTAACTGTGCTCACCGTCTATACCCGAGTATGCCTCAAAAACTCATTCCAGGCCGGGTGGTGGTGGC
>JAQHUG010000716.1:164457-175785 GCA_028555095.1 Dicrostonyx torquatus | reverse complement strand
TCCATAACCCACCAGGTCCTCTGTGTGGTCCATAACCCACCAGGTCCTCTGTGTGGTCCATAACCCACCAGGTCCTCTGTGTGGTCCATAACCCACCAGGTCCTCTGTGTGGTCCAGAGTCTTTGATGACTCCAGCTATCAGGAGATGGAA
Organism: Dicrostonyx torquatus; assembly: GCA_028555095.1. Lineage (NCBI taxonomy): Eukaryota > Metazoa > Chordata > Mammalia > Rodentia > Cricetidae > Dicrostonyx > Dicrostonyx torquatus. The sequence continues at coordinate 175,634 of JAQHUG010000716.1, read as the reverse complement.
TTTGGTGCTGCTTATAAGTCCTTCCGCCACTTCAGCTTGATGGAGGTGAAAAAATAAGTTTGGCTTTAGTGAAAATTGAATTTCTAGTTCCTTCCTAAACTTTTGGATAAGAAACTGAACAGCTGAGGGTTAACAAAACTTGGCTCTTAAATTCTACTTGCAGATCTTCCAGTCTGAGCATCTTGCATCCCACCCAAGAATTAATATCACTCAACCAGACCAAGGCTATGATTTGATGACTTGGATCTGGACTGTAAAGTTGGGGTCATTTGACTCCTGGCTCTTAAATGCTGGCTTCTTAGTTTATTCCTTTCTGCTAGCTTGCATCTGGCTTTCATCCTTACACTTCAGAACCTGATACTGATTCTTTCCTCCTGTTTTCTAGCCTAGATTTTTCCCTTTTGCTGTTCTGGATTCTCAGCCTTGACCAGGGCTGAGAAACGTAATTGGGTTTTTGCTGAGGATGCGTATCCTTGGTGCTCTGTACGGCTGACTATTGAGCATTAGCCAAGCAGATAAAATTAGTCTCAGAGTCTCTGGTCCTCAGTAGTTAGTCACCCCACAAATGATTGTCTTTGACCAAAGGGTGTACACGGTTGACAGTGAGTATGTAGAGGGGTACTCGAAGAGCTTGTCACCATCAGTAGAAGCCTGGACAGAAAAAGTAAATGAGACAGCAGAGCTCTATTGCTTGTGACATTAGTGACATCAGCCTGTGAACACCATCTGTTGTGGCCTGAGTGTGAAATGTCCCCCACAGGCTCATGCATTTGAACAGTTGGTCCCCAGCTGGTGGCACATTTTGGGGGAGATTGTGAAACATTTTGGATATTCAAACTACCCAGTAAACACAGGACTGTAGAGTTGGTGCTTATGGGTTCTAGCTTAAGCTCTGTTTCAGCCTGACCCCTCTGCTTTTGATCATCTGAGACATGAGCAAGCTATTCTGCAAGCTTCTGCCACCACAGAGGGTGTTGTCTCTGCCATGCCTTCCCTGCCTTCCATGCTATGAACCTAAATGAATGTTTCCTCCCTTAAGTTGTTGCTGTCAGGTATTTGGTAGGTCACAGCATCTGAAAAGTGACTATCACACCATCTTTCTGTTTCCACGTTTGTGTGAAGAGTCTTGTGCAATGACCCTGCCTGGGTGTGCTGCTTCAGGCAGTAAGTTTATACAAGGAAGGGAAAATTTTGAGCCAGCGCCTACTTCTCCCTGCTCATGGCATCCTGAATTTCTACCCGTGGAGTCCCTTGGAGACAGTGAAGCACCTCTACCTCCTAACTCACTCAAGACTTCTATTTTTGATCAGCTTTACAAATACTGCATAGTGCTCCAGGATCGGTCCCTACTTCTCAGAGCATGATAGGTAGCTACAAGCCCGACCTGTTCCTCTCTGCCCTGAAGGCAGGCCTTGGGAGTTACCTGCCTATCTTCATCCTGCAGTCAGGACAGCTTGGACAAGGATACTAGTAAAGCATCAATACTTCTTGGAAGACTGGAACTTTCACATAGACATCTGTACTCCCAGGACAGGGACTCAGTGTCGCAACTGTCTTGGGGAATTCTGTCATCATTCTTGCTCACTTGAAGGAATTGTACTTAGGACTCGCCCTTACAGCCTCTTCCTGAGTGCTTCTTCCAACAGAAGCTTTGCCATTTTACTGGGAGAGTCATTCCTACCTGACTTTGCCCTCTTGTCTCGGTGCAGTGGCCTACAACCTGATAATATGTTTAATTATAAAATGTTCCTCCTCCACAAGATCATGTGTTTATATGCTTGGTTTCCAGATGGTGGCACTATTTTGTAAGGTTCTAGAAACTTTCAGAGGTGAAGACCAGCAGGAGGAAGTACGTCACTGAGGGCTTTCTTTGGGAGGCCTACTCTCCCAGACCTGCCTTCTTCTCTCTCCTAGCCACCGTGAAGTGATCTGTCCTCTGCCACATATTCCCATGGCAGTGATGAAACCAAGTGACTGTGGACTGAGCCTTCTGGAATCCTGAGCAAAATAAATCTTTTCCGCTTTCAAACTGTTTACTTTGTTATTTTGGCTATTGCTATGTGAAGATAAGTAATACTCTGGGTTCATGTCTCTCAATGCTTATTATTATGTTCATTTCAAGGATCTTATAACTCCCTATTGCCATATGGTTGTTTTGTTTTTAAAGATTTATTTTTATGTATATGTGTAAGTGCCTGATGCATGTATGTGCACTGTGTGTACAGGAGCCCAAGGAGATCTAAAGATGGCATCAGACCCCCTGGAACTGGAGTTACAGGAAGGAGGTGGATGCTGAGGGCTGAACCCAGGTCTTTTGTAAGAGTCAGTGCTCTTAACATCTCTCCAGCGCCAATGTTTTGCTTTGTTTGCATAGTTATCAGGTACAACTAGAGATTTTGTAATTTGAAGAACTAAAGAGAAGGGCATGGAATATGGATCTCTGATATTACTTAGGGACCATAAGTAAGTAGATCAAACAGTTCTCTGGCAGGATTTATTTGCCAAGTCAAAGCAAAGGTCCTCATAGACACTTCTTCCAGGCTGGTACTTGCTGCTCACACGACACACATGTAACATCAACGATTCTTCCAATAATTAGAAAGGCTCATCCTGTCTCATCCTATTAACTTCACATAGAACTATGATCTTTATTCATATTAGACCTTAATGCTTTTCTTTATAGATCTTTGTTGACCAGTATAATCCATACCTGACATTCATGCAATGTGGAAGATTTTTTTTTTTTTTTGGAGCTATACATTTTTCTCCATTATAAGAGTCAAAGAAGGTCTTGCCAGGCAGGTCTCCACTTCCAGTCATTACAGCTGAGCAGAGTAAATAACAGCTTCTGCTTTTGTAAAAAGCTAGGCTCTGGCCCACAGGCACCTCTGTACATCCACATCCTGCCCTGCCCTCTGTTGATGACTAGAGAAGGGAGATTCAGGTCTCACAACAGCCTCTGTGAGCTCTGTAGTCCAGGCTGGCTCCAAACTCTTAGATGTAACTGTTCCTTCTGCCTTAGTGTATGTACCAAGTAGCTGGCACCCTCAGGGACATGCTGGCACAGGCTAACCAGATATTTCAAGTGTTCTAACTGAGCCGTGAGGATCAACATGGCCATGGCAATATACCACATGAAAAGACCCAGGAGCCAGGTAAACTAGTCCATCTTTCATGCTTCTAACAAGGGAACACCTTCACAGGCAGGACTGAGAACTACGCATTACTCTTGTCTCCTGGGTTGCCAGTGGTGGGAGCTGTGAGGACAGAACCTGCCTTATTCAACTTGTGTTCCTGTGACTTAGTGCTCAGGACAGAGTTGTACCAAAGAAGTGACAAGCAGCAAACGATATTGAAAGCATTAAAGCAGTACACGTTATTATTAGATGATTTATCCTCTCCCATTTCAGCCTTCAAAGAGCTGGATAAGAATAAGAGGACTCATTAGAAAAACTGGAAAGAGAAAGACACATCAATTAACTCTTTCTTAACAGAAGAGTATTGCTTAGCAAAATTTACCCACCTTCTTTATTGGAGAGGCAAACAGGGAATAGTTAATGCAAATGCAAATTAAAAATAGCAATGGATAATTTATGCATGGATATTTTTCAGCCATGGATTCTCCCAAATAGCTTCAGTGTTGAGTGCTTTGGATAGACGATGCCAGAGATTCCATATGTAGGGCGAAAAACACGGAGGAGAAAAAAAAAAACACCAGGGATATCATGCTTCTGATGCATTGTCTTTGAAGGTCCCAAAATAATTCTTTTTAGGGTAGAAGATCCATTTTGAGAAGATCCACTTGGGGTAGGCAGAGCTTCATCAGCAGATGTAGGTCACCTGTACATAGACAGTGAGCCCAACGCCCTTCTAGCCTTTCCTTATGTCTGGAAATGAGACTGGCCCAGGTGACCTTGTAGGGGCTTTCAAATGTGTTCTGTGACAGTATCAAAGTAGCAGACCTACATCTAAAACAGCGGTTCTCAATCTTCCTCATGCTGCGACCCCTTAATACAGTTCCTTGTGTTGTGGATACCCCCAACCATAAAATCATTTTCATAATTTTAACTGTAATTTTGTAACATGAATATAACTGTAATTTTGCTGCTGCTGTGAATTGTGATATAAATATCTGATATGATGATTGTCTTAGGTGACCCGTGGAAAAGGCTTGGTTGTTTGATCCACAAAGGGGTCGCGACCCACAGGTTGATAACCAATGGTCTAGAAGCAGAGACTTTCTGAATACTTTTCTTCAGTTCTGGATTACAGCTATTAAAAAATAATTTAACATTTTAAAAAGTTGTGTGTGTATGTGTCTGAAATATGGTTTTACCATGTAGCCCAGGTTGGTCACAAACTCATGATTCTGCTGTCTCTGCCTACAGAGTAATTTAACTGCAGGTGTGTGCTGTCTCACAGTGATTGGGTATACCTCAGAGAGTTTACTGAGGTTCTGTTTCTGAGAACTTGCTTTGCTTAACTCTTCCATTGAGAACTGAGGTGGCGATGCTGCTGGTGTTCTGGAAGATGGGGAGCAGGCCCAGCCCCTTCGTCTCTTTTCTCCCTCCAGAGGCTAAGTCCACACTCCCACTACGTTAGGAGCTTGGCTGTCCTTATCCACCCTCTGTTCCACACTCGTGCTCTGTGGGATCTCTCTCTTTCTCTCTAAACAAAACAACAACAATGACAACAAAAAAACCTTAATTGAACCTAAAAACAAGACCATGTTGTCACTGTCTAGGAAAAATGGTTTTCAAGTATCACTTAAACAACAAAAATATTTTTGAGACATTAATTGCACATGATTCTGCGCATATGAAACAATGAAGACTGGCAGCAGTTGGAGGACAGACATAGAAAAACTGAAAGTTGAATGCTGTAGAATATTAAAGTATGCTACATTTGTTTATGCAGTGGAACATTTGTTTTAATGATGCAAAGAGGTGTTGCATTCTTTCATGTTGTTTTGTTTAACTCCGTGAAGCTGTGGTACTTTTCCCGTCTAAAACACTTGATTGGTCTAATAAAGAGACAAATGGCTGATAGCTGGGCAGAGAAAGGATAGACAGGGCTGGCAGGCAGAGAGAATAAATAGAAGGAGAAAAAGGAGGCAAAAGAAGAAGCAAAACATGGAGGAGAGGAGAACTCCAGGGGCCAGCTACACAGCCAGACACAGAGTAAGAAGTAAAGAAAGGTATGCAGAACAGAGAAAGACAGAAGCCCAGGGGCAAAAGATAATTTAAGAAAAGTTGGCAAGAAACAAGCCAAGCTAAGGCTGGGCATTTGTAATTTATAAGCGATAAGTCTCTGTTTGTGTTTATTTGAGAGCTGGATGGCAGGCAACCCAAAAGAGCAAAAGAGTAAAATAAGCAACCAACAACAGTTCAAGGCCAGCCTGTACTGTGCAGAGACAAACCGTCTCTGAACAAATGAGCTGGGTAAGATTCTCTAGTGGTTTGTAAAGCACCTGCATAGTAGCCTAGTGACGTAATTCTATGCTCAAAACCCACCCAGAGGTGACAAGAGAGAACTGACTCCAGGTGTGCTGGGCAGGTACCCCCCACATGACATGTAATACAGTGTAGATAAAATAAAACTGAAAATGAACTGTAAGGCCAGAGAGATGGCCTGGTGGGTGAAGCATTTCCCACCAACTCTTACAGCCTGAGTTCGATGTGGCCCCAAACAGTGGAAGAAGAGAAACTCCCACAAGTTGCCTGCTGACCTTCATATGCATTCATGTATGAGAGGTACACACACACACACACACACACACACACACACACACACACACACACACACACACACCCCACTCAAAACAAACAAACAAAAATGTAATAGATAAATGAGATCAGAAGAAAGCTAGCTTTCTCGACTTCCCTCCTCAGGGACCTCGGGTGCACTTCAGAATAATTCTAAAACTGACTGCTCTAGGAATGAAAGAGAGGAATTATGGGAGACATAAACATCAAGGGAAACTGTCTGCCTTCCCTTACATATTACAAATGAGGGGTAAAAGGAAACAGCGAGCTTAGACCTGTTCCTAAGACAGCTCTGCTTTGAGTGCTTTCATTTTCCCACTGATAACTGTGGACACATTAGGATCTGGGTCAAGTGGAGAAAAACTAAAATAAAACAAAATAAAGTGGATTAGGGATCCAGAGGATGAGTCATAGAGAATGGTCTATTTACCAGAACTAGATCCAAGTAAAACATGAACGGGAGATGTCCAGCACCACAGCACACAGCAGACATTTTGAACCAGTTCTCCAATACACCAAATTGCATTTTCACCTACTTGGCAACCAGAGCCAGAGAGCACCCTAGTGCCTTTATTGTGGACTTTACTGCTTGCTGTATTTAATCTGTGTGTGCGTGTGGACGTACAGGTGTTCATGCACGCATGTGTATGTGTGTAAGGTGTTCGTGCATGAGTTTATATTTACAGGTGTTCATGTATGTGTGTGTGTGTGACTGTGTACATAAGTTCATGCATGTGTGTATACAGGTGTTCATACAAGTGTATAGCTGTTCATGCATGTGTGTATCTATGTATGTGTGTGTACAGATGTTCATGCATGTGTATGTATGAGTGTATAGCAGGCAGAGGTACATGTTACTTGTTTCTATGTTGTTGTTTTTCTTGAGACTAAATCTGTTACTGAATTGGTAGCTCACTGCTTCAGTTAGACATGTCACTGTTACGATATGTCCTGTCAACTGGGTATCCTGTCCTCTTAAGAAACAAGCCCTGCTCCTCCCTCTTCTGCCTAAGCAAGCCTATCTTCGAATCTTCTGCTTCCTCCAGCCTGTGCTCTCTCTTCCTGTCCCTCTTCTGAAGAGGTGGCTGTTGCTTCTCTCTCACCCCTTCCCTGTCCTCTACTCCCCTCTCGCCCTCTCCCCCTTCCCTTCCATAACCCACTAAATAAACTCTATACCCACACTGTCTCTCTGCATGGTGTATTTGTCCATCTCTCTCCCGCTGTGGTCTCCCACCTGCCTGGGACCTGCCAAGGCCTTGGGTGGTGGAGCCCGCAGCTGCTGCCCCTAGTGGGACAGGCTGCCCCACTGAGACCTGGGGTGACCATCGCAGCTCTGCCGAGCCCTCAGCTGGTAGGACTGGCTGCCCTTGTGGCTTGCTACTGCCCCTTGGGTAACCAGACATGGCCTTTGGGTCACCTGCTGCTGCCCCACTTGGGAAACCCTCTGCTTTAAAAGAATAATAACTACATCCTTCAAGTTTAATGAATATGACAGAGTCAAAAATCATAAATTTTATTTCCCTCAGTTCTTTAGTGGGGCAGGGCAACCTTTCTTTGTCTATTGATGAAAAACTGCCATGTTGTTTCTGAGGTGGTACATGGCTGCCAGGTCAGGCTGAAAGACAGGCTAGACATAGCTAGATCCTATCTCAAGCAGGTTGTTGACATTTCTGGTCAGAGAACATGACAAATGTTCAGTCTATAAACAGTCAAATTTTCTGCCTTTCTTTCTTTCTTTCCTTCCTTCCTTCCTTCCTTCCTTCCTTCCTTCCTTCCTTCCTTCCTTCCTTCCTTCTCTTCCTTTTCTCTTCTTCCTAGGTGGGGCAACCTTAATGGAGAACCTGAAGTGAGAGGGCCACCTGTGCTCTGTGTCCCTTCCTCTTGTGTCTTTAGTTTCTTTACCCAGAAGATTCGGCCACTTTGCACCGAGCCTGAGAGTGGTAGTCAGTGGCGTAAGTGGAGGGAGCTGGCGGTCATAGCCCAGTGTTGTTCATCAGGAAAAGCCCTCTCAGTGGTTAATAATACTTGCTTGAACTCAGGATAAGGACCTGAGTTCAAATCCCCAGAGTCCACATAAAAACCAGATCCATGTACAAGCATCTGTTATACCATCCCTACTACAGGGAGATGGAGACAGGACAATCCCTGGAGTCTCAAAGGTCAGGTAGCCATGATATACAGTAGAAAAACAATAAAGGGATCATGAGAACACCCAGTGCTGTCTTCTGACCTCCGCATGTTTGCTATGTTATTCATGTCTACATTCACACATGCTAATGTGCACACAGGCACACATAGAAAACACTGTATACATATACACACTGTTATGCCCAAAGTCTAGATCCCCAAAACATCACCATGAGACCATATCCGACGCAAAAGTAAAGAGTCTTTATTGTGAGTTATCTTGGGTTCCTCTGTCCTAAGTGGTGGCACCAGCAATGACAGCAAACAGCACAGGAGAGACCCTGAGCTGTGAAAAGAGGGGGTTTATATAGGGGAAGAGGTTTGGGGAATACCAAGCCTCTGGGCTTGTGATTGGCTGCCCCCAACTGGGATGAGGGAATTTCTAGAATTCCAGGTTTGGGATTAACTGCCCCCTATGATGTAACCAGATTTCCAGGCTGGAGGGGAATTCCCAATTGTCAGTAACTGCCTGAGGGGAAGTTCAAGCCTCTAGGGGCTCTGCAATTGGTCTGTTTTTCCTGCTCAGGGATTGGCTGGTTTTGTGTCAGGGACAGAGATGGCTCTGATTCTGGGACCAAATTGTGTTTCTTTCTTTGGTTCTTTTTACCTTTTGAGTTTAATTTTTGGATCAGGGCAAATATCGTTGGCACGCTCTGAATCTAGGGGTTTAGTGTATTCTTTTGGTCCTGGTTTCAGGGTCTGTGGACTTTTCTCTGGCTCTAGGTTCAGGGACAAAATATCTCTTCCCGTGGCTCTGGTCCCATTTTTAGGGTGTGTTTCCTTCCCTGGCTCTGAATCCAGAGCCAGGCTGCTTGGAGGTTGTGCTAGGGATATGGGAAAGCTGGTATATTGGCTGGATTTGTGTGTCAACCTGAAAAAAGCTAATGTCATCAGAGAGGAAGGAGCCTCAGTTGGGAAAATGTCTCCATGAGATCCAGAAGTAAGGTATTTTCTTAATTAGTGACCAATGAGGGAGGGCCCAGTCCATGGTGTTTGGTGCCATTCCTGGACTGCTGGTCCTGAGTTCTCTAAAAAAAAAAAAAAAAACAATCTGAGCCAGTGCTGTGGAAGTAAGCCAGTAAGCAGCACCCCCCATGGTCTCCGCACCAGCTCCTGCCTCCAGGACCCTGCCCTGTTTGAGTTCCTGTCCTGACTTCCTCCAGTGGTGAACACTGATGCCAAAGTGGAAGTCAAATTAACCCTTTCCTCCCCTACTTGCTTTTGGTCATGGTATTTGGTCTCAGCGGTGGAAACCCTGACTAAGATAGCTGGATCCAGGGATGTAGAGCAGTTGGAAGTGTTTCTATGCATTTACTAGAATGTATAGACTCCTCGGTGTGAATGATGGCACCTCAAAAACCAGGTGTGGGGGTGTGCACCTCTAATATTAACACAGGTAGAGGAAGGATGAGGAACTCATACACCAATCTAAGACATGAGAAAGGGAGGGAGGGAGACACACACACACACACACAAACACACACACACACACGATGCATGTGTTAAATCTGTCTCTCTCATTGTCACCGCTGCTGCAATGTGGGCTCTTCCACATGGAGGTAGCGAAGTCCCACTTTGACGTGCTCCTCATCATTGCTTTCTCTCACCCCAGGATCTGTCTCAAAGGTACTTGCATTGTCTTACCTGGAATTTCTCAGGCAGTTCTAGGCCCTGGAACCCTGACAATAGGCAGTGAGGGAGTGAAGAAAAGACAGACACACAGACGCCTGTAGAGGAAAGCTGCGGTCCTGCGGCCGGCACCTACTACACCAGCAACCTGAAACCTCTGTGTCTTTAGGTAACCAAGGCGAGGTTCGTTAGCCTCTGCAGGAGGTCTCTGCAGGCACCTAGTCTGTGCCTGGAAGCTTCCTAAAGAAGGAAGCTGCAGTTACTTTTGTTTGTTTGTTTTTGTTGTTTTCAGGGTTTCTCTGAACTCTGACTGTCCTGGAGCTCACTGTGTAAACAAGGCTGGCCTCAAATTTACAAAGATCTGCCTGCCTCTGCATCCTAAGTGCTGGGACTAGATTAAAGGCAAGGCCCCAGGATGGCTCAGTTGCTGTTCGCACACGCTGATCTTTCACTCACACTGGGACTCCCCAGCAAAGCTCTGCCCTCGTTTTGAGCCTCATTTGCCTCAGTGAGATAGTAACCCCACTAGCAGAAACAAGGCTGATAAACCCCCTTTGTGTGGGAGCAGTTAGCCCGCTTTATTTTACGGCAGCCTTCCTTGTGAGATAGTTTCAACTTCTCCCTGAGAGGCAAAAGGTCAAGCAGTCCTAGCTGCTGCCACGCCTGTGAGGAGCGCCACACACCCAGAACCAAGGGAATGGGAACAGGGGATTTTACTGACAGAATGTTCTGTTCATACCCGCTCTATGCAACTTAAAAACTTCATATTGTGACTTTTAATACTTGGACCCACCATAGAATCATCACCCTGTTATCATCTTGCTTATCAGCATGCTAAGAGTACGAATAATAACGAATGTTTGATGATTTGAATCTGTCCATCTTGAAACCATTCTGGTGATTGTGTTAAAGGAAGCAGATAAGAGAATAATGGTATTTGTGAGTAATTTGACAGGATGTGGTGACTTCATACACTAGAAATTTCTGGAATCCTGAGTTCCCCAGGCAGGTCACGAGGTCTCAGAGGACAGAGGTGTGTGGAGAAGTATTGAGACAGTATTTTTGGTTTGTTTGTTTTTTCCTAATTAGCTCAGAGGTTTTCTCAGTGAGACAAAGAAAAGAAAGCAATATTACTATTCTTTTTCCAAAAACGGAGAGATTCCCATGCACAAAGTAGATACTATCACCACACAGCTAATGTCCCCAAGGATAAGTTTTATGTAAAATTAATTCAATTAAGATAATTAAGATTCAGATGGAAAACTCAAGGTGTTCTGTGAGGTTGGTTCAACTCTACAACTTTTAGCTAGAGTTGCAGGCTGACTCCCTAAGTAACTGTATAGATGTCCCTGAAAGGTATATAAAAAAGTTTCAAAGAGGTTGTTAAAAAGAAAAGCTTTAGAAATAAACTTTTTTTTTTTTAACATTACTCTCGTCGGTCTTCCAAGATTTGACCAGAATGGCATCACTGGCTGCTTGCCATATCTAGGTCTTCTCTAGCCTGAAAACTCCCCTAACATTCTTTTTTTGTTTGTTTGTTTTTCTTTTTTTCCGAGACAGGGTTTCTCTGCAGCTTTGGAGTTAGTCTGGAACTAA
>JAQHUG010000716.1:135617-155498 GCA_028555095.1 Dicrostonyx torquatus | reverse complement strand
CAGAATTTAGTAAGCAGGGATACATTCATGTTGTTCCAAAACACAGATCACATCATTTTTGTTTATGGACATGTGTTTCATTTCCTCTTGCTCATTTTTTAGTCATCATTAATAAACTATGACAGAACAGAGTTATCATTTTCCCTCAAGTTTTGACATCATTGATAAACAAAGTTATCATCTTTACTCATTAACCCAATAACCCAATTTTTAAGAATCTAGAGGCATATGACAAGTTGTTCTCAGGCTGGTTGCTTCTTTGATTACAGGGACATTTGACCTAAACAATCTTCAAGCCATCCCGAGCATACTACCATGTCCCAAGCAGAGTATTGTTAACTCTTAATGGTCAGAGTGCCCAAAAAATATCCTAAGGCCCAAGCTTCTGCAGCTATTATTCAAATTCTGACATAATATAATGTTTACATTTTATATCCTTATAGGATAATTTTATCATCTTTCTACATCATTCTTTGTTCATCAGAATAAGTCTCTTTGTAAGACAGAGATAACTTCAGCTAGTCTAACTCTGTTGCTGTATATGCCACGTAGTTGCCGGGGTGTACAGTGGGAAGAGGTTTGTAATCTGCTCTGTGGCCAATTCCTCTAGCCCACCGAATCTTGTTGACCTTTTTAAGTTTACTTTGTTTTGGTTATCTTGTTCCTGAGTAAGTACAGGGACAGATGTTTCAAAAATGTCTCATAGCCTCATAAAGAGACCTCTGGCTTCTTTATGTGTGTCACAACCTCCAAGGCTTAAGGAAGACCTTCAAGTAGATAAGGATATCTCCTAAAGCTGGGGAATAGCATATTCAGGACTGTCTTGGGGAAGCTTGGGCATAGTATTCCTGGGAGAGGACATAAGTGATTCATAAGAAACTTTCCATCAATCCGTTTTTCCCAAACTGTACAAATATTAAAAGTCTCCCAAGTATGCACCGGGTGGAGATGAAAGCGAAAGGTGACATGGCGGCCATCATGTGGCTCAGCCTTGCTGGATCTTTGCCCAACAGCTGTGCTGGCTTTATGACTTCTGCCATCCCCATCAGGTATGGCTGTGCCACTGAGGTGTGTCCAGAGAGGACAGATCTTTACTAATGGGGAGTAAGACCCCTCTTGAATATGGGTGGCACCATCCCGTAGGCTGGGTCTCATTTCCTTGAGTGCTTTGCCTCGAGGGTTTCTGCATTTATTTGTGCTAATTTTTACTGAATGGGTCTCTGTCACTCAAGTGACATGGTATCCTCCCACATGGTATCCTGCAGGAGCACCAAGAGCATCAAGAGAGGTCTCCAGTTATTCTGCAGTGCCCACTGCTCTCTTTGAACCCTGAGTTACTGCTAAGCCCTGATGAGCTGACTTCGCCTACATTTTCCCATTTTAAAGGTTTATGATGGCAACTTTAAAAGGCTGGAATAAAACAATTGTGTGTGTTTGTGTGTGTCAGCGTTTGTGTGGGCTCAGAGGTGTGTGCATGTGTGCGTACATGTGTCTGTGGAGATCAGAGGTCACTTGGGTGTCGTTCCCAGTGTTTACCTTGATTTTGAAAGGGAAGTTCTCATATCCTGGGGCTTGTTAAATAGGCTAAGATGACTGGCCAACAAGACTCAGGAATCTGCCTGCCTCTGTCTCGCCAGAACTAGGATTGCAGTGCATGCTACCACACCCAGCGTGTCACCTAGGTTTTGGGCTCAAACTCAGGTCAATCAAGACTGCACAGCAAGCACTTCACTGACGTAAGTCATCTTCTGGTTACTAAAGTAAAAACACTTAAAGGAAATACATTTACTAGGGCAGAGCACTTCAAGGGAAACCCCAAAACACCAGCAGTGGTGTTTGTCATCTCCGCTTGGTAGCTTTTGGTAACTGAATTTTTTTCCTTCTATGTATTCTCTTAATTTTTAAAAGAATGATAAATGTAGACAAGTATAACCAAAATATGTACTTTTTGGATATTAATGGGAAAAACATGGTAAAGTGGAATACTTTGTAGTTGAGTTCACATTATTGTACAAACGTTGATTTCTTGGCCTCATTTTTTGTGTGTAGTTATATGTGTTTGTACATGTTCATGTGTGTATATGTATGTACACAGGTGTGTACATCTGTGGAGATCAGAGGTCACCTCTAGGTATATTCTACCCTGACTACTTTACTTTTCTTATTTTATGTGTATGAGTGTTTGGCCTGCAGTGTATAAGTGTACCGCGTGTATGCTGTACCTACTGCATCTGTAATTACAGGGCTCCTGCAGTGGGAGATGAGGGACAGAGATAGGAAAACTTCCCTGAAGCTTGCAGGCCAGCTGGCTTGGAACATGCATGTAGTAGCAGAAACAAGACAGATCCTACTCTAATAATGTCAAAGGTAAAAACTGACTCCTGAAAATTTCCTTTGACCTCCACACATCTGCACAAACACGTGTTATATCTACACACACAAATTAAGAAAATAAGCCAAAAAGTAAGAGGCCATGGATAGCGGCAGGTATACTTTGGTTAATTTATTGCTTTCTGTTCCCAGCAGTGAGTTAAGAGACATTTAAAAGTTCACAGACTTGCAGGTTACCTGTCAGGCACTGTTAATGTAAGTGAATGTTGCAAATCTATAGTTCTATTGTATTAAAATAAACATTTTCAAACTTAAAACTCATCATTCCCAATTGTTTCCTATGGCTGATTCTTACTGTCCGCAGAAGTTATAGTCTGTGAAGTTCTACTAGCATGAAGTAGTACAAATTAATGCTCCTGGGGGAGCAGGCCTCTGGTTACCAATCTGTTAGTGGATCAACCACACAACCTTGTTTAAGGCTACCTTATTTATTACTCTCTCTCTCTCTCTCTCTCTCTCTCTCTCTCTCTCTCTCCAAGCTCCCATGTAGGCCCTGTTAAAATTTACTTGTCGCAGAAGATGACCCTGAACTTCTGTTTTTCTCGCCTCTGCCTTCCGAACGCTGGGATTAACTTTGTGCATCACCACACCCAGCTTATTCAGTGGTGGGAACTGAATCTAGGGCTCCATTGTAAGTTAGTCAAGAACAACCAACTGAGCTACATCCCAGCATTGACTCGTTAACTATGCCATCAGTGTAACTCAGACCTGAGCAAACACTCTCTTCTGCAAAATGCGTCAGAGTCTTCTCATGCTTAAGAGCACAACGCAGGACTTCAGCATGATGCTTGCATGCTATCTGTGGCAGCAAAGCTGCTGTCATAGATACAGACAGGAAACGTGGCAGGGGCCATAGCATGTGAAAGGACACCTCTTCAGAGGGTGAGAGCTAATGCCAGAGGGCATGGCACTGACTTCTTACTCTGAAACATGTGCCTTCACAGCTCAGAATTCTATACTCTGAATGCCTCTGAATGCCCTACAGTAGACAGTGAAGCTGGTTTGGGTCACGGTTGACTGTTAACACAGCACTTCAGAGGATGGATAGGATGAGTGCAAACTCCAGGCAAGTCTGAGGCTACAGGGAGACCTGTCTCATGCAGCGAGGGCCGGCAAGATGACTCATAGGGTAAAGGTGCCTACCACTAAGCCTGACCACCTGAGTTTAATTCCTGGCACCCATATGGTAGAAGGAGACAATCTACTGGCCACTGTAAGTTGTCCTTTGATCTTCATAGGCGTACTGTGGTGAGCATCCCCCAACCAATAAATAAATAAATGCAATAAAAAAATTGAAACTGGCCGGGCGGTGGTGGCACACGCCTTTAATCCCAGCACTTGGGAGGCAGAGGCAGGCGGATCTTTGTGAGTTCAAGACCAGCCTGGTCTACAAGAGCTAGTTCTAGTGCAGGCTCCAAAGCCACAGAGAAACCCTGTCTCAAAAAAAACAAAACAAAACAAAACAAAAAAAATTGAAACTGCAGTGACTATTTCCTTGGGGTTCACAGATACATTTTTGGAGAGGATGCATATTTGCAAATTTTTGATCCCTGAACAATGTGGATTAGCTATTTTGCTATTACCTATGCTCCACTGTGTGTTTAGTGGGCAAATGGTATAACTGAGACAGCAAGCATCTATTCCAAACTCATGGATGCTGAGGTATCCTACTAGTTGCCTGAAATCGGCCACAGTGGGAATTTTATACCAACCACAGGAACAGACAGAGAACCAAAAGAGGCTTAATCTGTTTGTTAAGAAGAACGAAGGAGAACATGCTGATTTCCTTTCAGAGTAAAATCACAATGGTGTAATGTCGGGGTCCAATATGAGGTGGAGCGCACTGAAGAGTCAGGGCGTTTTCATCCAGAGTCTAAAACTGGCTCAGCAAAGATATCACCCCATGACTGCGATTAAGAGATGCACTGGCCTTCAATTTCATCTTAATCATTAATTCAAGAATATAACAATGTTCATGCCAGATCATCCATGTCAATGACATGGGTTGGCTAAGATAAGGGCAGATTCAATTGTCGAAGAATTGACAGTTGAGTATTCTGTACTTTATTATTAAGAAATCTGTAACATCAATTCCTTTCAGTCGAGTGACTTTTATTTCTTTTGCCACCAAACCTCCATTCAGTTAGTTAGGTGTAAAACAAAGAGGAATAATATAAAATTGTCCCCCAAATTTCAAACCGACCTCATTATTGTCCCTAGTACTTTTGTTTCCAGGAAGGAACATCATGGATCACCTCAGTCTTCTCCCATTTCCATCCTTACCTGGAAGACAGAACTAGGGTTGTTTTCCACCTCCCCAAAACCCATCCCAAGAGCCAAATGTCTCTTTTCCAGAGAGACGAGAACTGACCACTAGGTGGCATGAGCAAGGTGCCTTTCATGGCTTTGGTTGTCTGAAAATTGATGTGAAGTATTGTGACATACTTCACAGTCGTAGCCCTCCCCAGGCCAGCGGGGAGATAAATGAATTGTTTAAAGACTACAGTCATGGCGCTCTGTTTAGAGTGGCCATCACTGCTGGCATTCTGAGATAAAAATACATTGACATCTGGACCCCACTGTGAACAACTCTAATAGGAAATGAAGGTCTCTTTGGCAAGCCCAGGTGTGCTGTGACAACCGCTAGCTGATCAATACGTGCCGCCATTGAATCTCAACCCACTGAGACGTGTGTCACCAAAGGAGGACTCGAGAGCAGCCCTCGCTGCCCCAGATCTTCCTGTTGGCTCTCCATACCAGAGTGAACAGTTCGTATGTTACATGCTTTCCACAGGTAATGTGTACGTTACATGCTTTCCAGAGGTTACATGTTAAGCAAAGCTCTTCTGGGAACTGACACACCAAGTATGTAATTTCAGTGTCAGCAGGTACAGGCAGAGCTGCAAAGGCACACACATGTGTGATTTCACCATCAGCAGGCACACACGTGTGTGATTTCACTGCAGCAGGCACAGGCAGAGCTGCAAAGGCACACATGTGTGTGATTTCACCGTCAGCAGGCACATACATGTGTGATTTCACTGTCAGCAGGCGCAGGCAGAGCTGCAACGCGCAGGGACAGCAGCAGGGGGACTTCGCAGTCTTCTCCCTCCCACTCCCATGGCTTATGTCTGGCTTTGGGCTCTCCTTCTAGGGGGTCTTAACCAAGTCACCACCTGTGGGTGACGTGTTTTCTACAGGAGCCCTACCTGCATCACCTCACCGGTTTCAACAACTGTCTCTTATTTATTCAGCTGTGCAACTGTCAGGACCGTCTCAACTATTTCCTCCTTTTAAAGTAAAATGTTAAAGAAAACCTTCACCTGAGAATTCAGACAATAAGACTTAGCGTTAGCTTCACACTTATGTGGAACTTACAAATGAAGATTTGGTATGAAAGCTGCTCACAGCAAACACAGCTGCCCTAATTTATTTCTACCAAACTTTCTCACGTTCTGACATCATATCCACTAATAACTTTCTTTGAGATAGGGCTGGCCTTGAACTTCTTATGGATCTGAGAATGACCCTGAATGGCTGCCTCCACCTCTCTCATACAGCGTGTTGGTATTAGAGGGGTGCACTATCCCTGTCCTTGAGTTTACATGGTACTGGTATGGAACCTAGGACTTCACATAGGCCAGGCCAGCCCTTCACCAACTAAGCTACATCCTCAGCCCTCCTTTAATAATTTTGATGAACAGCATCATATATCTGGGATATCTTTTGACTATTTTAACAAAACATTCCTGAAACTGTTGCAAGACAAATTGATCTTCAACATAAAAAGAGGGGTTCCTCACAGAATGCAGATCTCGCTCATTAACTGAAATATTACCACGATGTTATTGTGTGTTCTTGAGTGACAAAGGTGGCTTTTTAAAAAAAACCCTAGCACTAATTCCTCGGTGTTTATGTACTCAACCCCCCGCCCCCCAAACTGAAGTCTTTAAAGGAATAAATACCAAAGTGCTGTTGATAATTTCCCAACAAACAATGGCTCAGAATGAATCAGAATGAACACAGATTTTTTTTTCTGTCTTCCAAGTTTATTTTGAATTTTCATTTTGGGACAACCAAGCAGCTCTTAAAGGAGAACGCACAGAAGAGTCATTCTGGCACTTTTGGATAGTACATAAGAGTGTTTTTGAATAGTCACATTCAATCCCCTTGCTCAGCCCATACTCTCATCTTTGGTGAGCAAGATGGGCACACAGGATTCCAGAGTTAATACATAACCCTATATACAAACAGCCAGTGGAACCAAAATGGTGGCTAGTGGCCAAAGGGATGGACTAGGAAAGGGCATCTCTACAGTGTCCTCTAGTCTATCTTAGCTAAACAGAACCCACATCACACGTGATAACTAGAGAGTATACTGTGTTGGATGACGATGCTGAGCACGAATGGCACTTGGCAGCATGCAGTTCAAAGAAAAAGGGGCTCATTTAGTAACCTTATATAAAAAACCCAGGCAGTTCAATTAAAAGGGTTAAAAAAAAACATAAAACTGAGAGACTGTCTGTTGTCACTGTAAAAAAGGCACTTGGAGTTAATGGGACCAGAATTGAAGGACTCTTAGCTGATAAAAATTTCAGTACAATTTCATTAAAAGGTTTAGATGATAAGAGACGACACGCAGGAGGTCCTGAAGAGAGACACCGAAAATCAACCACAGAGAAGCAGAACAGATCAAAACAAGAAAATAAAAACTTTACAACTGAATTGAATTGTATTTTAAAGGAAAAAAAAAGCACCCCTCCCACGAAAAAAGAGAGAAAAGCTTAAACAAAGCAAAGTGTAAGCAAAGGAAGGACAAGGGAGCAGCAATGCATAGCTTTCCTTAGCGATAATGCTGACCTCGGGAAACCACCCCCTCCCAGGAGGAGCTTCACAGTAGCATTATCATGGTAGAATGGAGGGGTCAAACAATGCAGAAAGTTTCCTCTGTCACCAGAGTCGGAGGGAGAACTGAGGTGATCCTTTGAGCGCAGCAATACCACATGTGGTTTGCCAGCATCCCTACTGGGACAAGTCAGGTCCATGGAATGACATACAGATTTCTCAGCCACCTCCCTGGAGAGGCAGCATGCCAGTCATCATTTATTCTGAGTCATAACCTTAATTTCTCTCTGCCACCGGCACAGTCAGGCCAGTGCATCTACTTCTGTGGTTTTCATTCCTCAGCTTCTCCACACACAGGTATGCACTTCCATAAGAATGGATATTTGGCAATTTTATATTCCACATTTACGGACTGATTGATGGCTCATTTGATGTTAAACGCCATCAGGGGTCTCTCCTCTCGTTTTTGCCAGGGGCTTTTCTTATCTTCTCCTTGGTCATCGTCATCATCATCATCTTCATCTTCGTCATTGGCAGATCTTCTCTGGTTGGGGCTGGCTAATGTCTCCAGGGGAACATCAGAAGTTCGTTTGGTCGTCTCCTCCTGCAAGCTGGGCAGCTGTCCCCCACTCCTCCGACCTGACCCTTCCAACAAGCATCGCAGAGCAGTGTCCTCAGGGGTGCAGACTGTGGTCCCACACTCACTGCTGCTCTGGTCCATGTCATCCAGATACACGAGCTGCGTGTAGGCAGTGCTGTCGTGTGCCCTGGGTTCTTTCTGCTGGTGCTCCTGTACAGGTGGGTGGCTCTGTTGGAGAGACAAAGGCTCTCCCCTTCCCTTCCGGGCAGATTTTGGTTCATTCATATCCACGCCAGAGTCCAAACTGGCATCGTTACTTCCATTCCTTCCAGCTCTTTGGAGATCAATGTACGAATGTCTAACATGGGCATTGGACCGTCCATCTAGGGAGACAAACCACGCCCGAGGGTGTGGAAGTGGCTTCCCACCTCCGAGTTCCATCAGCGCCTTTTCAGTCAGGAGCTGTACCTCACTGTTCATTTGCGCCAAAGCTGCATCATTCAGGGATGCTGGGATGGACAGAGACTCTGACATCGATGCATTCTGAGAGCCCCATTCCCGTGTACCAGCATCCTGTAGGTGCTGCTGAGAGATGGCCTGGGAAGACAAGGGTTGACCCTGCATCTGAGAGGAGGAGTGTGGGAAAATCCCTGCATGGGGGTTGGACAGCTCAGCCTGGAGCCTTCCTATTTCCAGCTGCTGGTCAGTGGGGACCACCAGAGGCTGGCTCACATAGGAATGGTCCCCTGGAAGTTTCATATAGTGAGCTGGGATGACCAAGGCAGGCAACACTTTCCTGTAAACGCTGTCATTTACTTGGTCCACGGAACTACAGCAGATCAACTGGCCTGGCCTCGGGAAAGAAGTAGGTCTCTCCAGGTGATCGACAGATCGAGACATCATACATTCAGTAGGTCTGCGGTCCAGCAGTTGCTCTTTTTCAGGGGATGAAGGTGCGGGGTACATGTGTTCCTGAATGGTGAGTTTGCTTCCTGCCGATGCCAGGCCTTCTTGATCTTGCTTTTCAAATAAAGGCTGGGAAAGCATAGCATTATAACTACCCCTGTAGTCATCATTGCCAGGGGCCTCATAGCCTTCTCGTTCCATAGATTTTCTTGCCTTTAATGGAAAAATCTCCACCGATTTATGGTAGTCTTTCCCCAGCGTCCCACTCGGTGTCAGATTATCAAAGGATGCTTGGCTTTTATCCTCTTCTTTGTGGGACAGAAGCTCCTCCCGGGAGCTAAATTCCTGTGAGGTACTATAGGAGAGCTTCAGCATGGGTGTGTGCAGGTCCCCCTCGCCATTGGGGGACATCATTTCTAAGTGCACCCCGCCCATCAGTTCCTTTGTCCCTGGGACCTCTGGGCGGCTATGGCTGGAGACAGAGAGAGGCCCAGGATAGTCTGATGCTCGGTGAGAGAAGAGCAAGTTGATGTGAGACATGGATGTGGACTGATCCCTCTTGGAGCTCTCCAGGGCTGGGGGAAGTTGCAGTTTTCTGTGATGCTGACGGGGTTTCAAGCACTTCCTCCTGCAACCAAACAGGCGACACAAGCAAAAATGAGAGACTCGTGATGGCAAAGTTTCAGGGAAGATCCTAAGTCAATCTCCACAAGGAAAAGCAACAGTTTCTAAGCACCTGAAGCCCCCTCAGTCCACACCCACAAGTTATCTATTCACTGGGGAACACCCAGGAGACAGCAATACACATTATTTCTAGGTTAACAGATACGGCATCAAAATAAGAATAATTTTGCTTTGATCTTGAGAGTTTCATCTCTTAGTGAGCGTTGAGGAATATTATAAATGAATTGTGTAACAGCAGCTAAGCTTTTTTTTTTTGGTGTGTGTTTGTGTACGGTTGCGTGTGTGTGTGTGTGTGTGTGTGTGTGTGTGTGTATACACAGAGGCCAGAGATCAACTTTGAGTATTGTTCCTCAAGCACTATCAACCTTATTACTACAGACAGGCTCTCTCATTTAACCTGGATTCCATCTAGTAGGCTAGTTTGGCTAGTCAGTGAACCTCAGGGACACACACTGTTCTGTCTCCCCAGTGCTGGGCTTATGTCATGGGCCACCACACCCGGCTTTTGTATGTGGCTTCTGAAACTCCAATTTATGTTCTCATGTTTGTACAGCAAATACTTAACTAACTGAGCTATTTCCCAAGCCCCTGTTAAACACTCTGTGTGTGTGTGTGTGTGTGTGTGTGTGTGTTGCATATGTGTAGAATGGAAAAGGATGCTGAGTGTTCTCTGTCACTGTCCACCTTATTCTAGGATCTCTCAAAGAATCCGGAGTGAGGCTGGCAGCCAACAAGCCTTCCTGTCTTAGTCCCCCATGGCTCTAGGAATACAGACTGGTGTGAGTGCAGCTACATTAATCTTTTCACATGCGTGCTAGGGATCTGAACTCAGGCCCCCATGCTTGCACAGAAAGAGCCTTACTCACTGAGGCATCTCCCAACCCCTAAGATCTTATAACTCTCTTATCATTGTCTAAACATACTCTAAATGTTTATATTATTACATAGCCTGTGGGCTCTTTGCAAGTTAGATTACATGTCTGAGTTCTAGATGATCTTTCATGGGAAAACCTAGCATGGTTTGGGGTGGGGGGGAAGAAGAGGAAAGAGGAGAAGGAAGAGGAAGAAGAAAAAGAAGAAAGACTTCCAAATATCAATTGCACAAGAAATTCTGCATTAAACAAATATATTACCAAAATGGTAACACTTTACCTGCAATAATATAAAAGGAGACACAGCAAAACCAAAAGAATGAAAGCCATTCCTCCTAAAATGGCCAAAAGAAACACCGTGTGATACGTGGTAATGTCCTGTGTCACAACGGGACCTAGAAGGCCAGAAAATCTCATTTTAGAACTTTGAATTCCTTCAAATAAGAATAGGGATAATAAGTTGAGAATATAATGAATTTTTTTAACGCCTCCTGCCTGAGGGCCAGAGCACCCCTTGGACTATGCACTTGAGGCACCGTCCCTCCTGTCCAGGATGATCACCAGCACTCCAGTGGCCCGCAGCCCCCGACACTCAAGGATGAAATGCTCTTATTTCCCACTTAGTGGAGAAGCGAGCCTCTCTCAGCAGCATGCTCAGCATTCTAAATACATGATCTTTTAATAAATGAAAATGAATGTAGGACAAACCATGGAGTAGATTCTCATTTAAGAGATGAACCAAGTATCTGGGGATTTTTTACAAGGTAGGAAAAAATGGCAATGATTTCATTCTCACTTTTCCTGGGTAATTATTACCATACAGAACACTCTTTGCCTGAATGAATCACTTTAAATATATAATGTAAAATTTACAGTGACATTAAAAAGTCATGTGTGACCAAGATGCTTTCCTTTTTAAAACAGTCATTTACATCATCTTTGTTTATTTATTTATTTTTAACAAGGCTAAGCTTGTATGCCCATAGACCTCTCTAGCACGTAAAGATAACATTGCAAGAGACATACAAAACAAACAAATTTTAATTTACATTGTAAAGAACCCCAAGGGGCATATGTAAGTTATGTTCAAGGGCGATATGAATCTGTCTCATAATGTTAAGAGTAATATAAAGCTGGCTTACATGTTAAGTCACAACGGATTGGTAACAAAACCTCTGAATGACAATACTTAGGCATTTATTCTTGTCCTGTGTTCTGCAGTGCGCAGAAGAAGGGATGCAGTGGCTTCATATCATTTATAAATAAGCACCCATTTGCTTTATTAAAAATTTATTTTTGACATTATTCAATGGACAGATTTTTCAGAAATATTTTTAAGGAGACAAATTCTCATTTCCTCCCCTTCTCCCCCGTTTTCCCTCTGTCTCCTTTCCCAGGGTTTCACCATAAGCCCTGGCTGGCCTGCCTGGCCTTGAACTTTCAGTGCTTCTTCTGCCTCTGTCCCACTTGTGCGTGGATGGCAGGAGCTTATGTCAGAACTCCTCGCTCAAATCTTCCAAGAGACAAATGAAGTTAACCAGGTTTTGGAATCAGTTATATTTCCTGAGTCCAGAAGAGAATGAAATTCTCCCTCAAATACACACACCTAGTGGGGTGGGAAAATGGGGTGAGTGACAGTAATGACACCACACTACCTTGACTGTTCACAGGGCATTTGAATACAAAGGCAATATTCGAAGAAATTGGATTTGATCCTTCATATAGAAAAAAAAAAAGAAGAGAAGGGTGTGTGTGTGGGGAGACTTTGGGCATATAAATCCATTCTCAAGGAACTAAACTTTGGCTTGTTAAGACTCAGAATGTAATTACTTTAGCCTTTGCCAAAAGAAATCATCATAAAACACACAGACTCCAGTTCCCTTTTAAGCAGAGAACTAAAGAAGGAAACCCTAGTTGTTGTTTCCTTGGTTTGGGGCTCAGGGAGGCACAGCATCACTGCAATGTATTTTAATAAAAGCGATGGCGGTGAGGTGACCCACGTGCACATCCCCACACTGCGCACCAGAGGCTGGGGTGGGGTTGCTTTTCACAGCTCCGAGCTGCTGCTCTCACTGCATGGAAACACCTGGAGAGCTGTGTTGAGCAGCCCTTGCGTTCCTCTTTCTAACAGCATATTTAATATTAATCTGCTGCATGGTGGGAAAATTGACAGCCACGGTTGTTTGAAATCTGTCTTTAAAGAAAAGGTTCACTTTAATGCCTGGACTTTGTAGCTGTTACTCTGGTACCCAGTGCATTTCTTTTCCTTATTTTACTTTTTGAGTCTTCACATTAGGAAAACAGGGTGTTTCCGTGCCAGGCTCCTGCTGGCTAAACTGTGAGAACAGTTACCTCTGAGGAAAGCTCTCAGGACTGTATATTTTCTCAGATGGGAATGTGGTGTCTGCGTGAAAGGTTTTCCAACACCTGCCTCTACACTCTTATTTACTTGGTTCAATATTAATTCCATTGCTAACATGTTTTGAGTTTTCATTTGGGAATGCATTGAAGGTGATTTTGTAAGAGGCACTGTTTAATCACAGCTTGTCTTTAACTTAACCTCAATCCTATCTGCAGCTGCATGTGTTCTAACGTGTGTTAGAAACAACACAAAACAAGAACCAAGAGGTACTCTGAGCATAAACATTGCTGAAAAAAGCGGAGTTTCAATCCAGGTGGCACGACTTTTAAAGGCAGCTATGGGAGCTATCCCTGGAAAGAATTCTTACGAGAAGCACATGATTCTGCAAGACCACTGGGATTATGCTAAGTATATATACATAACTGTATACATATACATACGCACATGTATATGTCATGTCCTAAATAGGAATCAATCTACATATCCTGAGGAGATTATTCTTTGGAGTAGTGGCCAGATGGCTTGTATTTAAGTTGCTCAGAAATGCTAAACCAAGCATTTTGCCCCAAGAAGTCCCCAGGAGCGGCTTCTTGCTGAGTGCTTGGCCCTCAAGCTTACATACACACAGCTGTTTCAGGCATTAGGGAGGAGGTTGCACCCTGTGCATTTTCATTTAAGAATCCCCTATGGCAGCTGTCTGAGCCAAACGGGACTGGAGGTAGGAACATTTCCACACATTATGTCTGACCTCCATGGGAAAGTGCCAGCCACAACTCCCACCCCACAGCCTTTCTCTATCATTTGATGTTTTAAAAATATGATATAAACTGCCCGTTGAAGTTATTTTTAAATGAATACTGATCCCGGACCCGCAAAGAGACCCACTGATCACTGCCAATGTTGACTTTGTATTACCTGGGATAGGAGGAGACATGGCTGCCACCCAGTAACCCAGCTGGGGAGCAATGTATGTCCACGTAAGCTGGCTGCCTTCCTGGTGCACAAGGCCGAGACCGCTCTTTAGCCACGTTCCTGTGGAATTCAGAGAAGAAATTCAGCAGGGCACTTGGGAAACTCCTATTGCAGGCACAAGTGTTTGTAAAAGTCACTTGAAATGCCACGTTAACAACTCGCTGGGTACCAAGATCAGTGGTCCTCAAACCTGTAGGTCACGATGCCCACAGGAGGTACCTATCAGTTATCCTGCATATCAGATACTGACAGTGCAAGTCATAACAGTAGCAAAATTATAGCTATGAAGTAGGAACAGAATAACTTTATGGTCGGGGGTCGCCGCAACATGAGGGACTGCATAAAAGGGTCACAGCGTTAGGAAGGTTGACGACACTGGCCTAGATAGTCACACTGTCATCTGAAGATGGTACACAAGTCTCTGTAAAAAGTCTTCGCAACTCTCCTTCAGAGGAAGGTGAGCAGTTTTGGGTTTTCTTTGTCTTATCAACTAAATGAGTTTCAGCCACTTTATCAACCCTCACTCTTTCCCAACACAGAAAATCTGGGCAGAAACTCTTGCAGTTCAGAAATATCACAGAGCAATGACAACAGTGTGCTAGGGGCTGGTAGAGGTGGGAAAAGGAGGACCCAGAGCTGTTTATCGTATTTACATTCAAGCAAATAAACACAGTTCTTATCCCCAGTTAAGACTATGTTTCAATTATTTAGAAAAGATTTATTTACTCTCTTATCTATGTTGGGAGTGCCAGGGATGCTAGGTAATTACTGTACCACTGAATCCCAACTCCAGCCTTAAATTTAAAAACATCGATTCATCAATGCCACCTTTGCATATACTGAGTAAGTCTGGTGCAGGCAATAACTTTAAAGAGGAAAATCAGCTATGCACTAGCTTCCTACAGTATATAGGTTCCATCCATTCTCTGTAATTATCACAACTCCATATGATTTCATTTCCTTGTATGGAGACAGGGAGATGGAGGACTGGCGAATTTCACAAGGCCTGGATGCTGTCAGCATAACCTGAAGGGATCTGGACCTGACTGACTCCGAGGCTGGGGCTCGCTCTTCTGCTGTATCATGCAACATTCCCATAGACCTTCCTAGAGAATGATGACATTGCTCCTCCCTAAAGCTTTCAGGCGAAGGATCACTGATAGCGATGAACTCGTTCTAGGCCACTGGGCTGTTTTCTAGCCCAAAGGGCAACAGTGCTTACCAGCTGCAGGAACCTTAGATTGAGGGCTTTGATGGCCACTGTAGGCAGAAGGTAAGAGTACGGCAGCAGCCATCTAAGTCCTCCCAAGGCTTGCGCACACCTCTCCTGAACCAACATGGTGCCATGGGCTTACACACAGGGATCCTTCTGAGTCCTCCCTACTCCTACAATCATGAACCACCTGAAACCACCACACATTCGATCCCAGAGTACTTTAGGCCTCATTGAATCAAGTGTGCCAAATATTTTACCCTATGCCTTCAAATTCCATATCATTAAGGCAAAAGTAGATTTTCCATGCTAAAGGAAGAAACAAAACAAAACAAAGCAACACGTGGGCTGCTTCTAGGCACTGTTAGTTGCTATGGCAACAGTCAAATAGAGTGGCTGAAAAGGTGCCTGATGATGCTTCCCACCTTATCACCCCAGTCTTTGGCACAGCAGCAACACAAGGCAGGAAGGAGGGCAGGCCAGGCATAGTAAGAGTTCTGCATTCATGACTTTCAAATGCAACAGGATAAATCATGGCTGTAGGTAATTTTGGTTCACGTTAGAGCACAATATAAGCTAATAGGTTTCTAAAACTACTGTGAGACCATAAACGCTCAGTTTAGATTCATTGCCTGAATCAGGCCAGCTCAGAGATCACTTAGCATCAGAGAGAACATGGCTTCTAGGGAAATAGAAACAGAAGACACTGAATATAGTCAAGAGATGGGTTTCTGTGCTAGGCAAGCAAGTTTCCCCAGAAGAAGAGAATGAAAATTTTCAGCTGCTTCCATCACCCCCCATCCTCTTCTTCTGCCATGACTCACATGCTGTACCCACTCCCACGCAAGTGCTCCCCCACCAGCACAGCAGGCAGCATCTCTGGCTTAGCCAGGATGCAACCATGCATTCTTTGGTTTGCACTTTCCCCAGATTAGATGTTTTAGTCATTGCTGTTCAGATGGGGTGGGTACTAAATGGGATGCAGCAGACAAGAGCTGGAAGCTGAGTCCTAAAGCCTGTTCATTCATAAACAGACCACCAATTCTGCCTGAGTTGCCTTTTACAATACAAGAAAATCAACTGAGATGGACTTGAAGAATCCCTCTGAGTTACACTTGAGCAAGCCAAGTGGGTGGAAGTATTACCGACACCCCACATCCATATCTACTGCCTGGCTCACTGGTCCCTGCTCCAGCTTGGAAGATTCAGTCTGATGGAGTTAGCGCTGGTGCCAGTGGCATACAGAAAGGCCACCTGCTAAAGATATAACAAGTACTTTGGAAGAACGTCAAGAGAATAGTGTCACCTGGAGTAGGGCTTCTCAGTAAGGATAACAGAGGAGGAGGGAGCCAGGAGAGAGAAGACAACACCCACGAAAGGAACAGATGCAGAAGCATAAACAGTGGACCAAGTGCTGGACAGACAGGTTCAAGATGAACAGGAGGTGGCAGATGGGCCAAGGCTTGGAGGAAACTTTGCATTTGCCTGCACAGACCTTGAAATAAATACCATTAACCCCTCACCCTCTTCTTCTGCCATGACTCACATGCCGTACCCACTCCCACGCAAGTGCTTCCCACCAGCACAGCAGGCAGCATCTCTGGATTATCCAGGATGGGAAGCTATGGGAACCTGTAAACAAAGGCCAATTATGGCCCCATGCCCTCTGTTTAGTCCCTGCCCAGCCAGTCCTCATGACTGACTGCTATTGTAGTTCTAACCTCACAGAGTTTTCTAGTAAGTGCAAGTCTGAGTTTGGGGAGAACTCATAACCTGCATACTCTACACTCTTCATTCCTAGGAGAAGCTTTTACTGTATCATGATTTTCCCAAGGCACATGTTGTAAACATGTTATCTTAAGTCTGATCCCCAATAGATTACAAGCTCTGAGAATGCAGACCTATGCATTTTCTATCTTCTGTCTTCTGCTATGTGCCTTCAAATATCTACAAAGTAGGAACTTCACACTGAATGGAACCCAGAGACACATTCCAAAAAAATAGCATCAGTCTCCTTCTGAGAAAGGCTGGGTGTGGTCGACAGGAAAGCTATCTTAGCAGAAGTGTGACTAAAGTGGCAGGGAACATAGCCATCCAGGGAAGAGTCATTAAATTTGGCATGTTTTCTATCAAATACACACACAGACAGCGACAAAAAGTGTGACACTGTTGTGGTCATGCTGTTACTAGCAAGAGCATTTTCCAAGTTTTTGGCTTTTCTTTCTTTCTTTTTTTTTTTGTGTGTATGTGAGGGAAGGCTATAGAAAACACAAGAATTAGTGAACTGTGTGCTGGAAACATGCTTCTCATTACTGAGACCCTGTTGCTGTGGTAGGAGGATGAGGATTTCCCACCTGGGCAGCAGCAGGAGGAGGGCTTCCCACTTGTACACTGGTGCACAGAAATGATTATTGTGCCTAAGGTGGGGAACAAGACTTGGGTTCTTTACCGGTGAAAGCGAAGGCAGAGCAGACAAAGCTCATCAAAGGGTCCTGTGTTGAGTGATGTTCAGAGGTAGCTGGCTGCTATGAGCAGGTGCTCGGAATGGTGTTTTCATGTGCACGCATGCGGACACCAATCCTGCGCAGACAGCACAAGGCAGGTGCCAGGTTTTCCTACTTTATGAGTGGAAGAAAGATCCAGCTGTCACTTGGCAAGGCCACCTTGTGGATGGCTCTGGGCTGTCCTGATGAAGATTCTAATCCGTGGCTTCCCTTTAAGGCTTATAACTGCTCCTTCTGTGTCCTCTCCACAAGCAGGCAGTTGAGGCTACTGCTGGGAGACACAGCGATCAAGGCTGTCACTTGTTGATGGCAGAAAGGCAGGGCCTACACTTTCTAGTGCGTTGCCAGCCCCAGGCAGGGTGGCTTTAGTGTGCAGAAGCCACACAGGTGCAGCTGCATCCACCTGGTTGCTGAGCGGGTATCTCAGGAGTCAGCAGGTGACATGTGCCTCTGCTCTGATGTGAGCCTGTGGTCGGCACTGTTTGTGAGTGAAGGTCATGTGATCCCTCTGCCAGCATTGAGAAAAGAAATACTAATACTGCAAGACTGGCTAATCAATTTCTAGCTAATCCATTTGCAAATGGCTTTAAAGTCATTTGAACCATTTCTAATGGAATCTTGAGCAAAAATGAATACAGAAAACAGGCAAAGGTAGGCTGTTCATAGGAATGGAAGATAAGTCTCCCTCCCATGAGGCTATTCTTCTGTACCTGCTAACATTTGAGAAGAAGGTTTGCCACAAATACCAAAGAGTACATGTAATTTTGATTCAGACACAATTTTTTTCCTTGAAAACTTGAGGTCATGGTCATGATCAATGGCAGTTCTAGGTTCAGTGCCCCTAGGAACACAGAATTGAGGATTCTGGAGATGACTGATTGCTCTTATGATAAATAGCTCTTCTATTGCCCACATGCTCACTGTGCCTTCCTTCTTTTTTAAAAATAAGGTTATTTATTTATTATGTATACTGTGTTCTGTCTGCATGTGTGCCTGCAGGCCAGAAGAGGGCACCAGATCTCACTATAGATGGTTGTGAGCCACCATGTGGTTGCTGGGAATTGAACTCAGGACCTCTAGAAGAGCAGCCAGTGCTCTTAACCTCTGAGCCATCTCTCCAGCCCCACTGTGCCTTTCTTATATGCCATGTTCTTGCTATCAAGTTCTGCTCGTTTACTATTGCTATGCCCAATTTGCCATGTTCAGCACTCTGTCACCATCCCCTTAGCAAAATGCTGTCTAGAATAATGTATTCAGGCAGTGTAAGGATAGGAGGTCAACCCAATTGTCAAACAGTGGCACTCTGAATCCAAATTTGGTAATTTTTTGTCTGATTTATCCTTAAGAGTTAAACTACACACCATTGAAAGATTAAGAAATATTTTCAGGAATGGGTGATGTGTTGAAAGAATGCCTTCATCTTCTGGAAGTGACTTTGTTATGCGCTTAGCTGGCAAGGCTCACAGTGTGTGAAGAGCTATGGGTTCTTCATGTGGTAGCGGCATTTAACTGTAATTATTGTTATATATAGTAACCATCAAATTGGACACCTCATGCTTATCTGTAAAATGGGGTGGGGTCTCTAGCAATCACTATACTATAGTCACATGCTTTTAATATTTTATGGTAGTTTCTGAGGAAGAGATTAGCTTTTTAAAAGTTTTTAGTTTTGTATGTTGATACATGTGTTTGAACATGTATGTACCATGGTGCATGTATTGGGGTTAGCAGATAAATGTTTGGGAGTCTTTAACCTTGTTGAAACACGGTCTCTCATTTCTGCTGCTTCCTACACCCGCTCGCTGGCCTGGGGAGCTTCTGGCAGATTCTACTAGCTCCACTCCCATCTTGTCCTAGAAATTCCGGGATCACAGATGTGTGCCCCCATCTAGCTTTTTATGTGGATTCTGGAGACTGAGCCCAGGTCATCAGGTTTGCCTGATGTGTTTTAACCTGGCTCAGTTGAATCCCGGGCCCCTGAGACTTTTAAAACTAAATTTTAATTACTTAGTTTCTTTTTGTGCTGGAGATCCGGCCAGGGGTCTTACACATGCCCAAGCTGGTCAGGGATTTGGATTACAGGCAAATGCCATTGTATGTGGCTAATCTTAAAAATGAACTGAACCTAAGCAGCTGTTTGTCTTCCCCTTTAAGGGCTTGACAATTTAAGAAATAAGTTTTGGGGGAGGAGCCATAATGGAAAACATCAAGGATTTTGAAAGGCTAAAGAGCTTATAGAGCTAGCCAGAAGCACCAGATACATGATCATGCTAACAACATAATGAGAACCCTCCATTTACAATATGCACATAGAGATTTCAAGATGCAGACCACTAAAGTATGAAATTAATTAGCCCTACCTGAGAGAAGTTTTGTTTATTATCTACTATGTTCAGTTCCCACCTAGCAATTAGCAAATCCCACCATGACAGTCAAAAAGGAGCGAGTGGGGTTAGCAGACAGGATCGTGGTCCTCGGTGTTAGTAGACAGGATCGTGGTCCTCGGTGTTAGTAGACAGGATCGTGGTCCTCGGTGTTAGTAGACAGGATCG
>JAQHUG010000716.1:119200-134432 GCA_028555095.1 Dicrostonyx torquatus | reverse complement strand
ATGGCTGTGTGTGTTGTACTGTGGTTCAGTATGTCTGGAGGAAAGCCCAAGGCGGCTGTTCCAACAAGTTCCTGGGCGATGTCAGGCCACTCACTTGTGAACTGCATTTCCAGTTGCAAAGTTTCCAGATCTGAAGACCTTGCTAGGGCTGGACAACTTCCTAAAATAACCCTGATGCTCTTTCCTACAATGTGGCCACTGCTGAAAGCATCTTTCTAAGTATTTTTTATGATCTGTTCAGGAAGTAATTCAGCCCTTGCAGACCATACCAGACGTTGACAGGGTCAAATGAGCGTAGAAAGCATGTTGTAGGATGGAACATGGCTGCTATGTGTGAGGCTAAACTGGTTCAAAATCAGGACCCTGGGGTGCACCATGGCATCTCAGCCTGTTCCGGAGAAGGCTTATAGGTGTCTTTAGGATATCACGTATCCTCTCCACAGTCTCTGACTGGCTTCCCCACTCCTCTGACAACACTTTAACTGTCCTGTGGTTCCCCACTTCATTCAAGCACATGGCTCTACTTTTAAGAACAAAAACCTTGTCAGAGAAACATTCCCTGAGTCAGTTTGCTTCATTGCTTTATTCCCAGAGCCTGCAGCCGAGAGAGAGGGCTGGCATGAAGATAATGTTCAATAAATACATGCTGTGGGGCTGGAGAGATGCTAAGAGCACTGGCTGCTTTTCCAGAGGACCCAGGTTTGATCCCAAGCACCCACATGGTGGCTCACTGCCATCTGTAACTCCAGTCACAGGGTATCTGACACCTTCTTTTGGCCTCCATGGGAACTGTGGTGGACAGACATACTTGTAGGCCAAACACCCATATAAAAAGGGGGGAAAAGCTAGACAAATAAATTGTTCAATTAAATTTTCATCACATTTATTTACTGAAAAAATGTATTTTTATTTATATGTATATGTATGTGTCTGTGTGAGTGTATAAAAGGCATGTGAGGGGATCCATGGGTGCCAGAAGAAGTCATATTTCCTGGAGATGGATTCATAGTGCCTTGTGAGTCACCTGAGTTGGTACTGGGAACCAAACTCAGGTCATCCGGAAGAGCAGCAAGTGCCCTTAACTTCTGAGCCATCTCTCTACTCTTACTTGTATTTTGCGTGTACACGAACACCATGACACTCTATGGAGGTCACAGGACTACTTGCTGGAGTCAGTTCTTTCCTTTCACCATGTGGCCTGGGGATTAAACTCCAGCCGGCAAGTTGGTGGCAAGTGCCGTTCCCCACTGAGCCATCTCTCTAGTACTTGTTCAATTTGTAAAAAAGGAAATCCAAGCTTAGAAGTCCAAGGCAAGTCTGTGTTTGCTTTTTAAATATTGGCAGAGAATTAAAAGACAACAAGTAGAGATTCCCAAAGTGTCAGATGGGCTGAACAAAGGAGGAGCGCAAGTGGCTTTTGCTTTGTGCCCCCAGGTAACTGCACACTCAGTGACAGGCTCTCCCATGCACAGAGATCCATATCTCAGGAAAGTAAGATTTGTAGTCTGCACCCCCTCTTCTCCACACCCAGGCCTGCACACTGTGTGCACTAGGCACTTCCTGGGCTAGGTTCCAGCTGTTGTCTGATAGGAAAGATGGGATCCCCACCTCAGGTTTGGTCTGAAAACAATGGAAGACACTGGCTTATAGAAATATTTGTCTTATTAGTGGATATACCCAGTGAAGTGACTACATTAAACTTTCGTTGGGCCCAATTTTTTTTTAGTTGTGGCCTTTCATTTTTTTTTTCCCTTCAACTGTGGCCAACTTCATACCACACTTCTGAAATGTGTAGGCTGTCATGGATGTGACATTTGTGAGTTATATGGCGGTGCTAGCAGGGGAACTTCTGCCAGAACTTCTAATGTGACACAGTCGGAATGAGCTAAGCTTGTTCTGTGTGCTTGTGTGCCTATGAACGGGCACACAGATGATTTTAGAGGGGGTGACCCAAGAAGGAGGCTGGAAGAACCACAGTATTAGGAATGTCACCCATTCATGGCGGACTGGTAGGTCCTTTATGACTCCTGTGAAGAGAAGATGGTAGCACAGGTTGCCATGAAGCTGGTGGAGTTCAACTGACTGAAAGGAGCAGAGACGGGGAGTCATCCCGCACATTAGACACATCCTGCATGAGGGACCACCTATCCTGAACTCGGGAGTCGTTTGGAAGTTCAACTTCAACAGTGAATATGGAACACCCAGAAGAACATGGGTGCTGACATTGGGCTAGGTGGTTGGAGTGTCCCAGAGACTCGTCGTGAGGGGAGACTGGAGGGCAGCAGTAACACAACCACAGGCTCCAGTGGCTGCCCCTCTTTCTCATATACTGCGCCAACAATTAGCAACCTGTATATGGACTAATCGTAATGATAAGGACAATGAGGGTGCTTAGGCGAAGGAGTGAGAGAGGAAGAGGGAGAGGATGAGAGAGAGGCGGGAAAGAGAAAAAGGAGGCAAAGGAGGGAAAAAAGGAGGAAGGGGAAAGAAGAAGGGAGAAGAGAAAGACGAATGGAAGAAAAAGCAGATGAGGGCAAATGAGGGACAGGAGGGATAAAGGAAGAGAAGATGATGGAGAAGATGGGGATGAGGGGGAGGAGAGAGAAGGGACAGCTAGGAAGGATTTCCTCAAGTTCCTGACCCTGCTGTAGCTTATCTCTAATCACATTTCTATGGTGTAGGGACTCTGGCTACTGTACTCCTTCCATAGATGTGAAATCAGAGGCCCACGAAGGCTACGTAACTAGTTCTAGCTCAAACACCACGAGGAATGGATATTCAAGTTCAATTTGTTGTGACTGCTGGTCTGTGGCTCCCTGTTTTCTCTGTAATGCTAGAAGCTGTAGATGACCTGTATCAACCCATCAGAGAGACCTTCACTTTGTAATTCCTCTCTCAAGTGAAAGGAAGTGGGTGTAATGTATGCTGGGGGTTTGAACCATGCTGTGGTGGCACACGCCTTTAATCCCAGCACTAGGAAGGCAGAGACAGGTGGATCTCTGTGAGTTCAAGGCTAGTCTGGTCTACAGAGCGAGTTCCAGGACAGGCTCCAAAGCTACAGAGAAACCCTGTCTCAAAAAAAAGTATATATATGTACACACACACACCACATATGTATATTATCTAGGGGCTTGAAATGGCTCAGTAGTTCACAATACTGGCTGTTCTTGCAGAAGACCCAGGTTTCAATTCCAGTCTTCATATGGGTGTCTTAACTGTAACTCCAGTTGCAAGGGTCTGACACTCTTTTCTGTCCTCATCAACATTTGCATATAAATGATATAAATGGTACACACACACACACACACGAGAGAGAGAGAGAGAGAGAGAGAGAGAGAGAGAGAGAGTCTGGTTGGCTGGGTGTGTAGCCTAGTTGGTCGAGTGCTTGCTTGCTTCACATTCACAAACCCCGGGTTCAATCCTCAGCATAAATTGGATGTGGTATTGTACACCTGAAATCCCAGCACTCAGGAAGTGGGAGGGTGTAAATTCAGAAGTTCAAGGCCATCTTCAGCTACATAGCAAGCTTGAGGCCAGTCTGGGATACATGAGATTGTTTCAAGCAACAACAGCAGCAACACCAACAATTCTAAAATAACTTAGGGTGCATTAATATCCTATTTTTTCACTTAGGCTCATAGAACAAACATCAGATTTCTACTGAAAACCCAGGCCAAGCAGCAGACTCCAAAAGGCCTCGACGCTTTCTGGCAGTGGAAACGCCAGTTGAAGGCTATGCAGTTGCCACACGTACCCCCGCCAGCTCCAGCAGTGGTAGCTAATGGTTAACTGTCAAAGAATACAGGAAGCCTCTGAGAAGGACTGATTTGTAAACTCTCAAACCACAAAAGCAGGCAATACTCATTTGTCCGGCTTGCCCAAATGGTTTTGGTTAAATCCAAGCACGGTAAATTCTAGTTCGACACAAAGTGATACTTTAAGAAAACCAATACCCTAAGAATAGAGTTTTCAAACAAAATGCCACAAACCACAGCTCCCCAAGAACTAATTTTCTGAAAATCATCTTTCCAAGGAGGCCACCAACACAAAAGCCTTAATAGTGCTTAGAAATGCATGACAATTACAAGGCTGTTTTTTAGTTTCTAGGCAACGCTGCAAAACAATTGTCTGTCTTCTTAGATCACTCCACAGGGCAGCACAAGTATTACTAACTCCAACTTTGCAGAACTTTGCAATGGGATGCTAATAGGTCTATAGCAATGACCCTCCCGCCCCATCTTAGTCTCAGAAAGTAAGGCAGATTTTCAGTCTAAGCCCTGCCCCAGGATCTTTGTCAAGACAAGGTTTTTACTAGGCTCTCAGCATTTATCCCGACGCCATGCCAGATCCACCAGCTCTCTTTGCAAACAAATTATCCTCTTCCCACCTATAAATCTCATCAAAACCCAGTTCCCTCTCAGGCTGATTTTCATATCTGGGAAAACAGAGGCCTTTCTCTAGCATGCACAAGTCCCTAGGTTCAGTTCCCAGCATTCCAAAAATGAGGTGCTCTTGGAGGCAGAGGCAGGAAGGTCACAAGTTCAAGGTCACCCTTGCTACACAATGAGGACTTCTCTTTGTTCCTCCACTGTAGTCTTCTCTGAGAAATGGCCTATTTGTCTTTCTTAGGGATATACTGACATCACTCTTAGGTAAGCCAACCCCTTCCTTTGTGCAATACCCTTAATTGTCACATCTGTTCTTACAGGAAAAAAAAGGTAGTGTATATAGTTCTAAAATTAACACCACATAAAAATAAGTATTTAAACTGTTAGAAAAGTCGACATCTCCATTTCTAACTTTTATAGCACAGTGTACCCCTATAAGTCAGTCAAGCCACAACACACTGAGATCCTACATCTAGACATATGGTTTAATATTTACATGTTTTAAATATCTGTATCAATTTCTCCATGTCAGAATTCTGGGTCGGCCATGAAAACACATTTAAGCAAGTCCTTGGCAGTCTCTAACTTATTCTCGGTGACCTAGATAACCCTTTGATCAAACTTGAGGTCAGAGAGGCATATAAAATGATCTTGACTTCATTTTTTAAAGAATAGTCGTAGGTTCGCATCAAATTTGAGAGAATGATACAGACATTTCTTATTCCCCTCTACCCCACCCCTACACCTGATCCTCCAAACAACACCCCTACAATATTCTTGCTACATCAATGGACCTACATTGACAAATAAATGAAATGGATTTGCATTTTAAATAAAGTTCACCTCCAGGGGGAAGCTGGTCAGGACTTACCTAAAAGACTGCAGAGCCCCCTGCATATCATCAACAGCCAGGTTCCAAGGGAGGCAGACCTACTCCACAGGGCAATTATGATAGTATTCCTAAGTTACCTGCTATGGATGACCATATGTGATGAGAGGCCTGTTCAGTAGCCACCATCTCTATAGCAACCCACACATACCCTGCCTGCTGTGCTTGGGAAGGCAGTTAAAACTGGATTCTACAGCATAGCTTCACTCTCAGCGCATGCTTTTCTGTCTGTCATCTCACCAGAGTAAGAGGGTTCAAATAAGTGAAGTGACCCTTAAACAGCAGAAATACAAATCCCAAACCTAAAACATTATTGATGCTGCGATTACTCAGTATCAGTCACTTTCAATTCAAACCACTGACCCGGTTTGCTTATTCATACATGACCATTCCCTAGGGCAACAAGTCAAACAAGCCCATACTCCAGAAAGCCATCTGCTGCCCTAGTTACACACTAAGGAAAGAATAAATGTCCATAAAAGGGAGTGGACACAATTGGCCCTTACTGTCCAGAAAGCCCCACCTAACACACATTTGCCATGACCAACGTTCCTCCCCAGGGGTGGGAAGGCAAACAGCTTTTATCAAAGGCCAAACTGGCTCCTTCACACAACTCAGTGTGGACACTGCTCACTTTACCAACCAGTTACCACCTCCGTGGATAAGACCTACATCTAGGGGCTGGAGAGATGGCTCAGTGGTTAACAGCATTGTCTGCTCTCCCAAAGGTCCTGAGTTCAATTCCCAGCAACCACATGGTGGCTCACAACCATCTGTAATGAGGTCTGGTGCCCTCTTCTGGCCTGCAGACATACACACAGACAGAATATTGTATACATAATAAATAAATAAATATTTAAAAAAAAGACCTACATCTACCAAGTGGAGAGTCTCCTTTGCTGAGTAAGGCTAAATGACTCTATGTAGAACATGTATGTTGCAATTGGCATTCCAACACAACACACAGAGAGTGTACATGCAAATGTCCCAGTGTAGAACATGCATGTTGCGCTTCTTCAAACAAGTCCTTCGAGAGTATATGTGGTGATGAGCCAGCCACATAGAGTGTTGTAGCGTGGTCAATAAGAACCAATTCATGTGTTCTGATAAAGTGTCAATCTATCCATGTGTTCTGATAAAGTGCCAATCTATTAGGTCATACTCCGATGAACAGATGTTGAAATATAAAGATGCTGATCTTTATCCTGGGGATTTCTTTACTTGCTCCAAAAGCAGAAAAAAAAGAGTAAAGACCATTAAAGAAAAGGCAACTAGGGGTGTTGGAAAGATGGCTTAGTGGTTGAGAGCACTGGCTGCCTTTCCAGAGGACCCATATTGGTTCTTCACACACACACATGGGTAGGGGACAGATGCTGTCTTTTCGTCTCCACAGGCACCCTCACCATCATACTTGCACCCCCACATCATTTAAAAATAATAAAATGGATCTTTTTAAAAAGTCTTTTAAAAAGCAACTACGACTAACTGGCCACATTAAATATTGACCCCTCTAATGGTGTGATCAAGAGAACTTCTCTACGTCTCTCCTAAGAGCACTTGGGCAGTTATCCATTCAAGACAAGGTCTGAGTCAGAGTTAAACATGCATTCACTAGGTGAGCATTAAAAATGTGATTTAATCTTTCAAACAGAAGCCATATTGAGAGAGCGGTGAAAGCCCTGGGAGTCCCACCCTACAGTGAATGCCAGCTGTCACTCCTGGAAATGCTGGAGTCTGCTCAGGTGACAGCAAACAAGAAGGTGGCAGCTGAGCCAGCACCCCAGTTACCTTCTGCAGAAAGAAACCACTCCTGCATTGCAGTAGTAAATTCAGGGAGTTTCCTCAGCTAAGGTGTTTAGATCAGGAGTCACAAGAGTGTTCAGTAAAGACTTGGATAGTAAAGCTTTTAGATGGTGGGGGACGTGAGCTGGTGTTGCAGTGACAATCCTCACTGGGTGTCGCAGGATGAAAACACTTACAGACAACTCACCAACAAATGGACATGGCATTCTTCCAATAAAACTTTATTTAGGGGTTTTGTGTGTGTATGTGCCTATGCATTTTATGTGATTTTCATGTGTTCTGAGATCTTTCTTTGATGTTTACTTGTCTCCATTTTAATTGAGTATAATTGACAGATAAAAGCCGTATATGCTTAAGGTACATGACTTGATGTTTGATGTGTGTATCAAAATAAACGATATGCCATTACCTCACAGATACCATCTTCTTGATGATAACGCAACATGGACTCTCAACAAAATTTAAAAACACAGCATTGTCAACCGTATTGATATTGCTGTAGAATTTACTTCTGAACTTTTTAGTATACATGAGGGAGCTTTGTGCTCATTGGCCTCATCTTCCCATTCTCCCCTTCTCCACTTCCTGATTCTTTCTTCAGTCTTTTAAAAATATAAAAATCATGCTTAGCTTCTAGGCTCTAGCCAAGTGATCCTGGTTCAAGTGAAGACTCCTTAATGGATTCATAACTTGCTTTTTCTGTGTATTTAACAATTTGGAATTGGCAATTATTTTGATTTACCTCCAAAGTAAATAATTTAAAGAATTAAATGATTTCAAGTGATCATTATAGCCACAAATAATAGTAAATTATGGAATGGGCTTGAAATAGCCTGCTGCATTTTCTTTCCATTGCACTATTGCGACAGGCTCTGGAACTTTATATTTAACTGAAACATTTTAATGAGAAAATAATATTAATGATTAAATATGAGAGCGAAAAAGCTTATGAAATAGGTAGGCTTTAGTTGAATTGAGGAACTCGAAGAACACATGGTTTGAGTTGTCTGTACAATTTTTAAGTTTTCTGAAAACACATTTTAATTAATTTTATTACTTTTGAGTGAGGATACAGATGTTGGCTTTGCTCTGTGTGCAGGCAGTCAGTCTGCAATTAAGAGGATTTCGGCTATCAGGTCTTCTGTGGTAGATGATAATTTTAAAGGCTGTTGAATGGAAACAGATCGAGCATACAGTGAGGAAGCCCAGTGTAAAAAGGATTGACATCATGAGGATTACCTCAGGTTTCAGAGACTTTACCACAATGTGCCTTGGTCTTCTACTGATTTCTATATTGTATGCATTTTCTGTGGCTGCTGTAACAAGTTTCTCACAAAAATAAAGAGTTTAATATTTTCCAGATTAAATCTCTTATCTCTGAAGGTCAGAAACCAAAAGCACCTCCTCTGGGCTGAAGCCAAGGTGTGCAGGGTGAGGTGGAAGGGAAGCTTCCTGGTCTGATCTCTTTTAGCATCCGGTGTGCTCCTGTACTCCTTGGATTACAGCGCCTTCCTCTACTTTTTAAACATATTACTCCTACTCCTGCTGCTGGTCTCCTGGTAAACTCCTCTAACTCTGTCTCCCTCTTTTCTGAGGCCTCTGGCGATGACAAAGGGTCCATCTGGATAGGCTCACCTCTCCACCTAAAGATTCTAGATCACATCTCCAGCACCTCTTTATCACATAATATGACATTCATAGGGCTCCAGAATCAGGACATGGAATATTTGGGGGGACATTTTTATAGCTCATGACATAAAAATTATTTAAATAAAGTTTTATTGTTAACTATATGCAGAGTACACTAATGAGGGTGAGCATGCTTCTTTAATGTACTCGTTGTCATGGTGTATGTGACATGTAAAGAATTCTGCAGAAAGCTTCATTACACTGGGAACATAGGTTTTAATATCCCAGCCCTATTCACCCATATTCAAATACATTCATTGGATAAATAAGGAGGCAGGAAGGAGGGAAATAAGAACAGTAAGGACATAAGCACCAGGATTTCGGCGGTGGGTGGGGTGGAATCCAATGTCAATCATCTCCTTTGCAACCATTCTCCTAACCAATCTCTCTCTCTCTTACACACACACACACACACACACACACACACACACACACACACACACACGTCTCTGTCATCTTGTTTCCAAATGTTATTATCTTAAATTCTTCTGATTTTAAAAAAAAGAACTCATTACTTTTAATTGTGTATATGTGTGAAGTGCCTGTAGAGGGCAGAAGAGGACGCTGGGTCCTCTGGAGCTTTAGGTCCAGATGGTTTGTCTTGCCTTCTTGGGTGCTGGAAACTCAACTTTGTAGAGGAGTTACCTCTTCAGCCCTACTCTGATTTTTTTTAAAATGCTGCAAACACCTTTATCTGATCAACGAGGGCCTTAACCAGGAACTGTTCCTAACCACACAGAAGTAGACAGGACGCTGCAGGACCAG
Organism: Dicrostonyx torquatus; assembly: GCA_028555095.1. Classification (NCBI taxonomy): domain Eukaryota; kingdom Metazoa; phylum Chordata; class Mammalia; order Rodentia; family Cricetidae; genus Dicrostonyx; species Dicrostonyx torquatus. The sequence goes on along the minus strand of JAQHUG010000716.1, from coordinate 124,898 downwards.
GCAATAGCTAAACGGGAGCACAGTCACTTCTCCATACACTGCTAGTACCATGGAGGCAAACACGTGCAGAAGGGGCAGTGATATCTAGGGTACCGGGAAAGGGGTTTCAGTTAGCTTTACAAAGCTGTGACAAAGTATCTTAGGAAAACAACTGAAAACGGAAAAGATGTATTTTGGTTCACAGTTCATCAAGTTTTAGCTCATGGTCAGTCGGCTCTGTTGCTCCTTGGGTTTGGGGTGACCTCATGGTGGCTGGGAACCAGGGATTAGAAGAGGCCAGAGTATTTTAAGGTCATGCCCCAGTGACCTACTTCCTCCCCAACCAAGCTTTTAGCAGAAGACACAGGGAGAACATTTGAGATGTGAACCAGAACAGCTTTGATGGGTCTGCTAGTGAAGTGACAAGGCCTGAGGGGGGATTCTGTAAGTCTGGGGAAGCATGTCAGTATGTCTGGACAGTGACTGGGAAGGAGGGAGAGACAGGGCCTGGCTCCAAAGAGACCTGTGTGCCATGCTATGACCCACGCTCTTACGAGCACCACGTAGAAGTTCAGTCTTTGACTAAGAAGATAACCTAAGCCACCCTACAGCAGGCCCAGTGGAAGGAGGGAAAGAGAGGAGACAGCCAGATGACTCAAGGAGTTGTTGAAATGGTTTCCCAGCCCTGCCACAGGAAACCCAGAGAAGGACAAGAAGGTGAAAAACACTGCTCTTTTCTTCTGTTATTTTGAGACAAGGTCTTGCTGTACAGCTCAGGCTAGTCTCACACTCACACAAACCCTTTTGCTCCAGCCTCCTGATGCTTGGATTTCAGGATGTACCAGTACATCTGGCAAGAAAGCCACTTGATGGAGCACAGCTATAAGATGAATCAACACTTTCCTGCCCAAGTTGCTTTTGTAACGGTGCTTTATCACAGCGATAGAAACCCCACTAAGAAATCTAGTATGCTAATGTCAACTTTAATATAGTCATTCAAACCGAGGCAATCTTTAAAAGTTACTATGGAGTCTATTAATTATTTGGGAAGTTACAAATCAAAAACTCCATGAAAGCCCCAAAGATATTTATTCTCAAATATAATTGCTAAAATTATGTTTTGACTGATTCAAGGAGTTAAGTATTTAAAAATATTATTTGCTATAAGAAATTCTCATTAGCTAGGCGGTGGTGGTACATGCCTTTAATCCCAGCACTTGGGAGGCAGGGGCAGGCAGATCTCTGTGAGTTTGAGGCCAGCCTGGTCTACAGATTGAGTTCCGGGACAGCCAGGGCTACACAAAAAGACCGTGTCTCAAAACAAAACAAAACAAAAAACAAAAAACAACGACAACAAAAAATCAAACCAAGACAAACCAAACCAACAAAAACTTTCACTAATCTTCATGCATGGTTTAACAATGTTCTGTTGATAGCTAAGAGCTGGTTATAAGTTTTGACTTTGACAGGACACAAAAACGTCATCCAGGTTGAGTACGAATATTTGAACATTTAGCCTCAAAGGTATTACCACAGCCTCAGTCCCTATTCTCCCAAGCGGTAAAGGACTGATGAACCGAGTCATGTATTTATATTCAGAGTGGAAAGCTGCATCACGCCAGTGTCACTGACCCTGCAGAACCATGCTGCTGTGGCAAGACATGACAGCAAAAGCAGGAGACAGAACGATTCTGACACCATTTCCGCTAGCCTGCCTAGCTAGCCTGCCAAGGCTGGAGAACTTCTACTTGAAGTACCTGAGAAACTCTCACCTCACTTTCTCTTACTGGCTCAGAGGAAAGCAAGTTGCCAGCTGCCATGCTGGAAGCAGCCTTAAGTAGAGGACCACATTGCAAAGAGCGGAAATCTCTGGCCACCTACCAGCAGGGACTACAGTCAGTCTGTGACTATGGCCGAATCATGAGCATGCTTGCCAGGCCCGGCAGAACCTTGCCTAAGCTGAGCAGAGCTCTGGTGGCCAGTTCCACTGCAGCTTTGTTGGGGCCCCGAGCCTGAGCCACGGACATCAGTGCTTGGGTTCCTCCACCTCAGAAACTGAGACGTGAGATGCTCATTGTTAATCTCAAGTTGCTAAATTTTAGGGTAACTTCTTAAGCAGCAACTGATAACACACACATACATGTACAGACAAATGACTAAGAGAATTAAAACAGATTAGCATCTTTCTCTAGGTTGTAGGGCCATGGGGACTAGTCCTTGTTTCAAACAATGCTGGCAAATATCTTTCCTTTATTCAGGAGGTTAAAAAAAAGAGCATATAGCCAAAAGAGATCATAGAACCTTCACAAAAACTAAAACGATAAAGGTTAGGAATGTCAATTTTAGCTTTCCTGGCTTTACAGATCCCCCTTTAAATTAAAATCAAACCAAACCAAACCAAACCAAAAGCCAAAGCCAAAGCCAAAATAACCACAACAAAAAACCAGACAAGAAAACTATCAGACTCTAGAGGGCATGCTCAGGGACTCCAGCTTACCCAGCTTCTGGTCAAACCGCCATGCTGCGACATACGCATTGTGCCTCAGACTGCTCTGTGTGGCCAAGGGCACAGTGACATAGATGGGGCCATCCACCAGCACCGGCGTTCCATTGCTGCTGAGCAAGTGCACACTGACGGCTGTGACGGGGGTCAAGTCATACCGTGTACTGTTTCCTGGAAGGAAGAAGTATGTCCATCACGGGCTCGGAGGACTTGGGGCTTCAGAAACCCTCTGGGGAAAAACAGTCGCTACTGTCACGTACTGAGTAGACCCTCTACTGGTCAGGGGCTCTGTGGGCATCAGTAACCCTCACACCCACAGCCTCATGAGGCAGTTCAAACCCACATTTTATAAAGAAACAGGCACGGAAGTGGGAGCAGCTTCCTGGAGGGCGTACACTAGTCAGCAGCAGAGCTGAAGTCCCAGTTCAACTCTGCCAGGTTAACAAATGCACAATTTCTTCATTGCCCACTCTCTTTTGCCTTCCTTTCCTTTCTTCCTCCTCTTTTCCTCCCCCTTCCTTTTCTTTTTTCCTCCTTTCTCCTTCCTTCCTTCCTTCCTTCCTTCCTTCCTTCCTTCCTTCCTTCCTTCCTTCCTTCCTTCCTTCCTTCCCTCCTTCTTTTTTAAAGACAGGGTCTTGCCCTGTGGCCTGGAACTCATGATCACCATGCTTCAGCCCCTCAGGGGTCAAGAGCACAGCCATGGTAGAAAAAACTTTTTTCTAATACAAGATAAAGACTTTGGGGGAAGCTACAGAAAAAAGGCTCACAAAATCAACTCTGTGCACATCACAAGACATACATCTATAGACTATATAATACACACATCAGCAACAAGTCAGCACCTTAAAAATATATATTTTGGAGACCATGCTTTAAACAAAAAATTTTGTCAAAGATTGGTTCGAAATATTAACTACTTCTACCAGAAGTACAGACATGAAATGTGTATGTGCTGTTTTAGTTGCCATTATTATTTTGGTCTGTTTAGAAGGAATTTAATATCCCAGTTATTTTCCACTAGAGACCTTTTACCCAAGCCAGTGCTTTAATGATTGTCTACAGACAAATTAAGAGAATGGGAGTGATAGTTATACACTTAAGCAACCCATTTCAGATTTTCTTTAGTGAAATACAATATCACACAAAATATATTCTGTCATAATTTTACAACTTTGCCTTAATAGGATGGATTTCTTAGTGATAAAAATGTTAAGGTATTTTATAATACAGGATCTCTTATATAATACAATACTATTTATGATTTATTTACTACTGCTATTTCTATTTATAGTATGCCTTACTATTAAGTAGAAAGACATATTATAAGTATGTTTATGTAAAGTATATGTACATATATGTTTCCTATATACTAACTTACCTACCTGAGCTCCTGTCAGTCTCCAGTTTGGACTAAGAGTAAATAGCCAAACCAAATGTAGTGAACTTTACGGTTTCAACAAAGATGTAATGGCTAAGTCCTTTATGGAGTAATTTGAAAAAAAAAACAATGACCACGATACACCTATCTCTGTTTCTCCATGATGACAAAGTCCTGCTAGAAATATTTCCTCAAAATATTGAAGTTGGCATCACAGAGTCAAGGTCAGGAATATTTCAGTTAAGAAACAATTTCATTTTGAGATAAGAAAATTGAAGATCAGAATTTACCATGCTTCTCTCATGGACGGAGACATACACATACCCACAGCTTAAAGGTGACAGGAGAGCAAGGCCAGGCCTACCCTGCACTGCTCTCAGCCATCAGACCCTTTCAACAAGGTATTACTTATTACTTAACCCCAGGGACATTAGGTGGCTCACAGGATGCTGTATACGCTGCAGACACAAGGTTTCCAATGAAGAAGAGTGTCTTACTTTCCTAAGTCCCATGCAGCAGGCCGGCAGAATCTGCTTGCAAACAAGCAGATAGAAAGTTCTCGAAAGGGCACCTCCATTCTTCTTCCTCAGCATCTTTACATCCCCCTTTCTCTTCATCTGCATTTCCCTGATCTAGGGAGATGGGTTTCTGGAGCCAGCTGCCCCTGACAGTTACTCCACTCCCCTGAGGGCTGTTTCTCTGATCTTCACAACTAAAGATGGTGGGTAGATGAGAAACCCTCTTGAGTGTGTGGACACAAATATTCTCAGCTGCATGCATGCAGAAGTAAACACCACAGAAATGAGCAGATGAACCAAAAATACTACGCTTTAGTTTCCCATGCTTACCCGCTACCTTTAAAGAGCTTGCCAGCTGAGGTGGGCATGGTGCTGCACCTGTACTCAGTACCTGGCACTCACACCTGGTAGGCTGAGCCAGGCACACCAAAACAAGGCCAGCCTGGATTACACAGTGGGACCCTGAATAAAGGAAAAGAATAAAGAAAGAAAGAGGATAGAGGAAAGAAGAATGGAAGAAAGGAGGAGAGAGAGAAAGGAAAGGAGGGAAGGAGGAAAGGAGGGAGGCAGAGAGGAGGGAGGAATGAAGAAAGGAAGGGAGGGAGAAAGGAAGGGAGGAAGAGATGATGAAGGTTTCACCTCTGCTTTCTGGAGGCTCTGCCCTCTCTCTGTGCTCCATGAAATGCCGTTCCTACTTTACTCCACCCCCACCTACCCTCCCACTTCTTTATTCTTGAGTGACTCAGTCTTAGAGGCCTAAATGATTTCCACATCTCGCTATGAGATTCCAATTGCACACAAGGTACTGAGTTCTGTCTGTAACGAGGCTTTCCTTCTTGCTCTACCTAGATGTTACCTGGTCCTTTGTGTCCAGGTAAAGACAGGTGTCATGTCAACCCGGCAAGGGAAGGCAAGGTCCACTACATGGTGTCCCTTTAGCCTTCTGATCAATTGGTTGCTTATAACAAGATGGGTTTTACCCAGCACTTAAGATTCTCTTTGTCCTTATGTTTTAGTACCAGGCTGAAGTCTGAAGTTTTCTGAAATTCAAAAGGTAGGTGCTATAATACCTCTGGTGAAGTCTTTGCAAAAATTAAAAAATATCCAAAACGGGTCATAAATTCAAAACACTTTAGCATTCAGGCATTTTGGATAAAAGGTGAGGTCATCTTGCACCAACTTTTCAGGGTCAGCAAAAATGCTACACCTTAGCCATTTTGCCCTCTGGGTCTCCCTGGTGTTAGTGGAATGGTAATAGAGTCTTGGTCTTTCTTAGGAACTAGGAGCATAGTGGGATTCTAGAAGGCAGAGTGTCTTTGG
>JAQHUG010000716.1:87523-118445 GCA_028555095.1 Dicrostonyx torquatus | reverse complement strand
ATGGATTCAGAATCCCAAGATCTGGAGCCTCTCCTACAGTAGCTGGAGGTCTGAGGACCATGCTGTCATCCAAGAGGAGAAAGGTGCAGCTTTGGTCCTTCTCTGATAAGGAATTATCACTTTTCTTCTGGATGGTGACTTTTGGTTTCTCTGATCTTGTAAGTCCTGTGTCTTGTCAGAGAAGTGATGGTGACAGAGCTGACTTAGTGATCAGCAAGAAGATTCTAAGTCAACGTCAAAGCCTGGCTCCTCTCTGGCAATCTATGCTGTAGTGGCATTTCAACTGTACTTTAATAAACAAAGCTTGCCTGAAGATCTGAGAGTAAAACAGCCCCACTGGTCAGCCTTCCAGACCAGGCAGTGGTAACACACACCTTTAATCCCAGTAGCCACACTAGCTGCCATAGAAACTAGACAGTGCATGACTTTAATCCCAGCGATGCACACCTTTAATCCCAGCCCTAGAGATTTACAAAATAAATCTCTTTTTGTTTTGAGGAGACAGCTCTCAAACACAGTCTTATTCTGAGATTCCTGGAGGTAGGATCGCCATTTTGGACTGGGGTTGAGGTATAGAGCAAGTGGTTGGCTGCTTTGCTTTTCAGATCCTCAGTCTGAACCCTAATTTCAGTCTCTGAGCTTTTATTAATCATGCTTCACTATGGAAATCTTCCATTGGGGACTTTCCCAAATCCCCTGTGAAAGGAAAGGAGGTTGAGCCTCCAAAAACAGAGAGGAAGACGTGGGTGAAAGCTGATGGCCACAGCCAGAAATAGCAGATAATGTTCACACCTCAGTGATCCATCTATAGTGGAGCATGGAATGCCACTTGCTCATCTCTAGATGTCGCTGGAACCAACCCTTCCCCTCCCAGCTGGGGCACACGGTGAATGAGAGGGGGGGGCTGAGTGTCTCTTGCCGCACAACTGAATGAGACTTTGTGGCACCAACATTCAGGAGGTAAGCGGACTAGGCAGAGATCAGAGGGGCAGAAATCCTTTATTTCTTATCTTGGACTTTAAAAAAATTACACTTTCAATTGAGCTGAAATACTTAGTTCAACACAGGAAAGCCTTGGCTTTCAGCTCTTGGCAGCTGCTGAAGGGCTCAATGAGGAACCAACAACGGTGGTGCAGACTGAATGCCTCCTTCAGCTGGTCAAAGGAACAATACCAACCCAGAACCTGCGATCAAGGCCCTGTCCCCTCTCCATTTAATGTGAGCACCTCTCGCCATATCCACAACTCACAGAGAAATAATAAGGTCCACCCCGAAAGAGAGGAGACTCAAATTACCTGTTCCATTTCCATCCAGTCCTCGCAAATAAGGAAAGCTGTCTACCTCGGATGGGGAGCTGGCGGCCGTGAGGAAGGCGGTGAGGTCACTGTAGCTGGTGTTCTCGGGCAACCTCAAGGCCCTTCTCTGGAAATGAACGCGAGGCTGTGGCCGGGCACCTGTAGGGATCAACCTCCGAGTTACCTCCCCAAGGAGCCGGTTCCGTTTCAGAAAATGGCAAGCCATGAAAGGCTTCTCCAGGGCTCCAACATTCCTCCCCCGCCCCTGCTCCTTCCCACATGGCGTGCCATCCCTCATTCATCCAGGACACAGGGATGTGACAACATGCTATTATGGGGCGAGAAATAATAGCCCATTGTCACATTTGTTTTGACACAGGATGTTATTTAGGTTTTGAACAAAAAGCTTTTCCCAAGTTCTATTTGCGACCAGTCTTTTCCACTGCGCGGTATTTGGCTATGGATAGGGTAACATTTTGGGAGAGTCTCAGTAAACGAAGCAGGGAAATGGCAATTAATCTCTTTACACAGCAAAGAGATAGGTTTTGATACAGCTACAAAAACCTTCCTGGAAAAAAATCTGATTTAATGCCACTAACAAGGGGGTGCAATGTGCAGTCCTGGAAAGAAACGAAAACAAGAGCCCCCACAGCCCAAGATGAACTGTTTTCTTCCTGAGGAAGCTGCCGGGTTCATGGGCTCTGGAGTGTTTCCTTCTGGACACAGATGATGTTTCAGATTTGGCAGTGATGCAAAGTGGTACTCCCTCCCCCAACTCCATCCCTTTGTGTGGCCACTGGACTGACCCAAGCTTGTGGTGTCACTTACAGCTTACCTTTCTCCAGACGCTGTTATGATCTTTGTTTTTGCCTAATATTGTGGTGATGGTTACCAGACATGAAGGAGAAGTAATTTTGTATAAACTTGGCAAAGATGTCCTTAAAATTAAAATTACATATACCCAGCTTGAGTAGACTTCATTCTGCTGTGTTCAGATCCATCCTTCCTCACGATGCATGCAGGTCCTAGAATACCAACCTCACCCAGAGACGAAGTCTGTAAAGTCATTCCCGGGTTCCCTTTGAACTTCGAGGATGGGCAGTGCGGTAACTTTCCTAGAAATTTTCTGTGATAAGGGAGTTTCAGAGCTCAGAGAACTGCTAACACTAAGACCGTCTTCCTACGTTAAGGCTGACAGCCACTACCTGGGGCAGGCTCTCCGGGTTACATGCGTCTGTGTATGGCTAAGGTGGTAGGACATTACACGCTTCTTCTACCTGCTCAAAGGCCAGGAAAACACAGGTTCAGGCCCAAAGCTAAGAGAGCCAGAGCCCAAAGCCACTGCTCCCTCTCTTTGGTCACCTCTCACACAAATCTGTCAGGCAAATGCCAGGCTACCCATGCCCTGTCTTCATTTGTAAAACAGAGTGCCAGCCTCCAGGGATCCCCTTACATCATCATCTTTTAGTTCAGTCTTCTAAACCCTGCTGTCTCCTTGGTCCACACTGAATCCAAATCCCACAGGGAGCCCACAGTGCTATGGGCCCCATGGGAGCTGTCTGCCTTCACCCCTTTACCCACTTGGCTGGCCAGGCTGTCTGCCTCTTTTGTTCTCCACTTCCGTTGAGCTCTCTGAGGTAAAAAGTCAACATCTCCCTTTTCATCTCTCATCTCACTACACACGATTATTTCCCCAATAATGGCCGATGCGGCTGCTGATGTTCAGCTGGTGTGTCACCAGGTAGACACCTAGGTGTCACAACCAGGAAGAGCAAAGAACCCAGCTAATCTGAAAGAAAGTATGGCGTATCTAAACAAGAAAGGGCCAAGAGGGAGCTGGACTTCACGAAAGCAAAGGTGGTGCAATCAGGTCAGGTATCCGAGAGCAGGGCTGGGTTTATGTGTCCCTCCGGGGCCCTGCATAACTTGGATGAGATGGGAAAGTTGAGATTTATGTGCGGGCTCCTCTGGCAGTGAGGAGTGGAAAATCACTCCGACAGGAAGAGAGAGGCTGCTAAAAGGCAGGTAGAGGTTCACAATGGACTCAGGACAGAATCCAACAAGGGCTTAGGGAACTGCCGTCGCACCCACGGGAACCACAAACCAAAGCTCAGGGGCTTTGTTGCCTCCTTAAAACTCATTCTCCCATCCCTTCCCATCTCCGAGAGGGGCCTGTGGACTGCACGCACTCTGATGGGAGATTCTCTTTGCTTCTCTCCCTCTGCCTCACCTCTCCATGTCATCTCTCACCACTTCTTTTCTTTGTACCGGAGAACCTGGGATGTCACCAGACACCCAGGGCCATCTGTGCTAGCTGGAAGGTAGGCACACATAGGATTATGGCAGGGCAGGCTTGTAAGAACAGGAAGTGGCAGGTCCAGCTGAACTGACGCCTGCTGTGACTGGTGAGACACGGATGTCATCCGCTGAGGGACCCACACACTCTCAGAGGACTACGGACAAGTCTAGGCAAAACCAACGATCGGCAAAATGGCCCAGAAGACATCTGAAGAATCTAAGGGTATATATAGGCTGTACCAGGCCACAGTGTAAACAAGGTCCAAGCGGGCATGTGTGGGGCTGGGTGAAGACGTTGAGCTCTTTAGCCTGCCTTTCTTTAGAGTTGCTAAATCTTCACGTGATTGTCTGGGAGCAGGAAGGGAGTGGGAAAGCCCGCCTGCCATCATTGCTTGCCTCTAAATTCAGCAGCAGCTGCTTGGAACTTCTCCTCAGACTTAAGGCCCATCCTCTTTTTCAAATGCTCATATCCTGACTTACCAAAAACAGCAGATCACCTATGTTTTTCTTTCCAAACTTCTAAATCTATGTTTTCCCTCTTCTCTTTTTTTCATTCAAAGTCAAACTCAGCTCCTACCCTAAATTCTGCTTTCTTGTTTATGCCACGATGAACCTTTGCCAACAATCTCTTTGTGCATTGGTGATTCCTCCTCCAGCAATAAACATGTTCGTGTCTTCCCTATCTCGAAAAGAAAGTCACAATCAAACATGACTTTCCCTGTGTTCTTCCCTGATATGAATGCCTGTCTTCTTCATTCTGCCTTCAGTGACATGGCTTTCACCCACAACACAACACGGCAAGGTCCACTGTATAATCTGCAAACCCCATGATCGCTTCTCAGCCTTCATCCCCTGACCTCTTCACAATGGGCCACAGTGTTCATCAGCCTCACCCACAGTCCCCTCTTTCTTGGCATTCATACTTGACCTCTGATTCTCTCCAGACTCTGCAAATCCTCATTTGCAAGTTCTCATGTCAATCCTTTCTTTCTCCCCCTGGCTCTAGATGAAACAGCTCCCAGAGGGCTGCTATCCAACACCTCTTCTTTGTGGTTTCCCCTTTACAGCCACAGCCCTTTCCAGTCCTGGGATCTTGTCTAAGTTCCTCACTTGCATTTCCCTCTGTCTTCTAGAAAGTTCTACCCTGACACCTATCTGGCTTTCCAGGACCAGCATCTACTGTCTCTCGTTTAATGAACCTATGTTCTCTCCAACACCAAGTTTTGATCCAAGTCAGCATCACTTTCCCTTCCTTAGACCTACACAATCACTCGAGTGCCAAGACTGGCTACTCTTCCTTTGTTAACATTTCCTCCCTTCTCCCTTCTTCCTCCACACAATGAGACCTATGTACCACCTTTGGCCTCAGAGGTCTCCCAACTAGCCCCCCTGCTTCAGTCTTAACCTCCTTTTCCATTTCACCTATGGGCACATTGACTGTTCAGAGATGCCATTCTGACCGTGTGCTTTTCCTGCTCAGAAGACATCAGTCTTCACCACTTAGCAAATGTATGATGACAAAACATTAAAAACAAGTAGATCAAGATAAACTCAAACTACTGCATCTTCTCCTATAATGGAAAGGCACAATTCAGTCTTTAGAACTTATAAACAATGGGGCTGGGAAGAAGGAATTTCACCATGCTCTTTGGAGTGAAGAAATTAAAGAGGTTAAGTAACGTGGCTAATGTCAGTGTGCTTGGAAAATGTAGAAAACTTATGTTAGGCATTCCTTCCTATCACAATGTCTATCTAAAAATAGATGCTCTATTTATGACCAACCCGCCTCCATCATCTGGCTAAACAGGACTGTGGGGCTGACTGTTTCTATGCATGTGGTCACACTTGTCCCATGCCCGGAACTCCCTCTTGCCTTTGTTTCCATACTTTATGTATCATTCAAATGCATCTCAAAGTCCACTTCTTTTGCATAACCTCTCTCCATCCCATCTCAAGCTCTATGGTCTGTTTGCATTTCTCTTATGGTCTTGAGTCTCACTGTGCCTTAGCTCACACTTATATGAATATTTGTACTCTTCATCAGAGGCATGATGAGAAAAAGAGCACTCAGTGTTTATTTGCTACTCAGTAAAACCTATGGAACCAAATGTGGCGAGCCACACCAAACAGCTCACTATGTTTCAACAATCCTATAACTTAATTGAAACTAGATTAGGACCATTAACACCGAGGGTCCAGAAATTCTTTGTTGGGAATTGTCCTGTGCATATTAACATATTGAATGGCATCCCTGATTTCTATCCATCAGATGCCAGTTGCAGTCCCCAAGATGTGACAATTCCAAAGGCCCCAGACACTGCTAAGTGTCCCAGGGTATGTGAAATTACCACAGTGAAGAACCTCTTACTCTATATTCTATGAATCTTCATAACTTAAGCAACTCATATGAAGAGTCTTATGTATAGTAGACACAGGACATATAAACAAGAAAAGGACAAAACCCTTATATTCCTGGAACTCAAGAGCAAAGGAAGCAGAGAGTGAAATGGCTTGATTATCATAACGTCATACATCCCAGAATAAGAGGGAGATGGCAGAAATAACAAGATCAACTTTAATAATGAGGCTGACTGTCCATGAAGGAAGTTTCCTAGGTGGTCCTTGTCTGAAGGGCTGCTGTGAAGGGGCAGATGAGACCAGGCGACAGACAGGAAAACACAGACACACAAGATATCACACATGGGAAGGTTGAGGAACACGCAAGATATCACACATGGGAAGGTTGAGGAACATGCAAGATATCACACATGGGAAGGTTGAGGAACACACAAGATATCACACATGGGAAGGTTGAGGAACACACAAGATATCACACATGGGAAGGCTGAGGAAGCATACATGAGCCAAGCACATGCTCTGGTCTTGGGGCTAGAGGAGACTTGTGAAGGGTATGGTGCCTTCAGCTCAAAACCACAAAGAATGTCCAGGGACAGCAAGAGTTTAGGGATGGGCCTGCTGTTGAAAAGTTCAGAAACACAAATCAAGGCAGTGACACCAGGGGTCAACACAGAAGTAGGGGATTATGATGATGATGATGATGACGACAACCACGACTAGAGTCGAAAGTCATTTTTGGAAGAGGAAGTAGGTGGGGAAGTAAGATTGCACGACAGAAGCTGAGAAGAAACGAACACAGGGGCAGGCAGAGATGGGATGGTAGTTGCTTGAGAAACAAGGGACAAGGAAGAAACAGGTGGTGTTGGGAAGCCTGGGAGAGTCAGGCAGGACAGTGACTGAGGACCCCAGCTCTGGAACAGAACAAGAACATTCTGGAGAACTGCATGAGGCCAAGGTTAGAGGAGCTTAATGACATGTGTGCAGCGAGGGGTGACTTTTCCAAAGGTTGGGAAAAAAAAGGAAACAACTTGAAGGAAAAGGGGTATGAAAAGGGTTTCTTTTCAAAAATCAACACCTTGAGTAACAGTGAGAGGCAAGAAAGGCCTAAGAGAATGCTGACAGAGGATTCCGCACATAAATTGAGGAAGGTTGCAGAAGGAGAAACAGGACGCACTGAGAATGGGAAGGCACTCATGGCAGGACAGAGAAGCAGTGGGAAGGGATGCTATCATCATACATAGAAGAAGGAACAAGAAGAAAATTGGAGTTGTCATTCCCTGAGACATTTATTTTCTTTCCCTCTGAAACAAGAAACAAGGAGATTGCTAAAAGGAGTGTGCATGTGGGGTAGGAGGGGCTTTATGTTCCACAGAACATAAGGGACTGTCCAGGGAACATGAAACTTCTTGGGGGAAGATCACTCAGTGCCCCCCAGTCACTCAGTGGCCCCCAGTCACTCAGTGCCCCCCAGTCACTCAGTGTCCCCAGGCACTCAGTGCCCCCCCAATCACTTGGTGCCCCCAGTCACTCAGTGTCCCCAGTCACTCAGTGTCCCCAGGCACTCAGTGCCCCCCAATCACTTGGTGCCCCCAGTCACTCAGTGCCCCCCATTTCTCTCACTGTCATAAGGCTTTTTCACAGAGTCACAGTAACACTCAGTGTGATCACTTGCCTCACTTTTAAAATGCAAGGGCTGTTGACTGCTCATGACAACCTTATTAGAAGCATGTATTTACTGCGTAGCTTATGTTTTGCAGGCATGCTCATTACTCTATCTAATTCCATGAGAATTACTTTATCAGTGTATAGAGTTAGAACTTGCATAACTGCCTTCTAGTCTATCTACATATATTTTTTGTTTTTTAGAAAAGTTCTCATTAATATGTCTTATTTGGATGTAATTATGCTAAACCTTCAACTTAGGTTTCATGCACATGTCAGGGAACAATGGCCTCCTTCCCCCTTTATCCCTGGTATCCATCTCTCCTAGTGGCCTTTATTCTTGCTGAGCTTTTCCTTTAATACCATCTAACACAATGCATCACGTGACCTTGTACATAGTTGGTGGTGTGGCATTTCCTAAGTGAACTACCATCAAGCTTGGGGAACCTTTCCAGGATGGGCTGGTGCATCACGCCATCTGAGCACTAAGCTGATAAGCATCCAGCTTATAGCGCTGTATGTCTCTGAGCAGGCAAGAATTTAGAGCCATTGAAAGATGACATATGCAACAAAATGTGACCAGTCGGAGGCTAAAAAATTTTATGTATCATTCATAAATTCGGTATCATACTGATTTTGCAGAATGGAACTAATTTAGCAAATGATGGCAAAGATTCCCATTTATTCAACTACATAAGGCCTTCCTTCCAGTCAGGAAAAATCTTGGAACCAAATGAAATATCGCATTGTTAATACTGCCCTGCCTCGACTCTATTGAGATAAGAAACAGCATAATTAAACCTTTCAAGCTCATGAAGTAGAATAAGTTTTCAAATTAACCAAATATCTGTAATGTCAGGAAGCCGGTATGGGCATGAGACTACAGTCAGGAAGAAATTGCTCTGAGATGGCTTCTGAACAGCTGCAGGATTCAGGGGTGTACATATCCCGATTGATCAATTATAACAGAGCTAACTTAATGTATTTCAGTGTGTGTGTGTGTGTGTGTGTGTGTGTATCTGTATGTTAACCGTATCCCCAGCCCCAGTTCACTTGAACAGAGAAAAGAAAGCAATCATGAGGAACCTGTCTACAAAGGAAGAACAAAGAACAGATGGATTCATTTCTGTTTACTTGATTATTCAATGGCTCATTAGGTACCTGTCAAGAAGCAGGCACAGGGCCTGGGTTTGAGGAAACTAAGATGATGATACAACAACTTAGTTGACGAGGGAAAGTACATAGCTTTTGGCACTGTTTGGAGGGACTGGGGACCCTTTATTAGGTTATCTGTAGGAAGTGGATCCCTGGGTTGGGACTTTAATCTGCTCTTCAGGTATAAGTGCTCTGACTACTAGTCTGCCAAGATGTAATAAGCAGAGACACCAGCTTCAGCTGCCACATCTTCCCTACCATCATGGACTGTGTCCTCTTAAACTGTGAGCCCAACTAAACCCTTCCTCCTTTAAGTTGTTTCTGTTAGGTGTGTGTTGCAGCACAAAAAAGGTAACTAAGACGGAACATCAGTAAACACGGTGGAAAAGGGGATGCCATTTAAAAGACTAAGGACTCCCAGGTTAGAGGGTTGTTCACAAGGATGAAAGGGAGAGAGAGGAACTTACTGCCATTGGAGGATGGGAGTCAGAAGACCCTGAAGGTTCAGGGGCTGGTGCTGCCCATGCTCAGCAGCTGTAGGGTGAGCAGGTGGAAGTGTGTAGGGCTCATTTGCACACTAATACTTGTCATTGCCACGACTACACTAGACCCTCCTCCCCACAGTGGACTTCATTCTGACCTGCTACCAAATTGCTTCCTCTGCTTCTGCTGCCTTCCTTGAACTAGCTCACAGGTGGCCTGTCCACAGCCCTGACCTAGCCTACATTTCATGACCATTCCTTTGCAATTCTTACCCCTCTATGGCTTAGTAATTTTGTGCTGGGTGTTCATTCCAAACCTAAGAGCCATGGCCAGGAGGGATAAGGTTATACTATTCCAGGTCCTTACCAGCTGGGTTGGATGGCAAGGCAGAAGGTGAGACTTGTATCTTCAATGGAGATACAGGAGGACCCAGAGAATGCGGTTTATAGGCTGGCCTTGCTGTCTAAGGGGAGTTTAAAGTCAGAATGGAAGATGGAGTGGAATGGCTCAGATAGGAAGAAGCAGAACAAAATGAGTTGGGCTATTAACATAGTCCATGCAGATGAACACTAAGTAGGGAGACTGAGGCTGGACCCAGTGGCCTGTGGGATGGCTTAGTGAGGATGAGTGAGATGGCAGCCTGGAAGAGAAATGACTAGAGCTTGGCCTCACGAAGACTAAATCAACAGTTCAGTGGATGACACATGGGGAAAGAGACAGTCAAGGCTCTTCATGTCAAGTCAAGTGTAGCTTCATGACTGACATCAACTCCACCCCTAATGCAATGGCTGCAAACCAGTATGCTGGCAGGAGGCACGTGCAGAGATCCACCAGGGTCCTGTGAGCACAGATGGCAACATGTGGGCCGCAGAAAAGAACACAGGCATGTGCAGGCCCAGCACTGTGATGGTGAAGTGACTCAGGCTGTAAAGCCAGGCTTCTCATAACTGGTTTTTGACTCATGGAGGCTTAAGAAGGGAAGATGAAGGCCACACAAAATGCTGCAAAGGGAGGTGACTTCTTATAGACCATGCATGACAGGGACTCTGGGATTCTTCAGGAGCCTCATCAGAGTTACAAGAGCAGAGAGCCTGGTGCCAAGTAAGGCTTGTGGTTGACAGTAAGGAATGTAAGAGGCAGTCCTGGAACTTGCTCTGTAGACCAGGCTGGCCTCGAACTCACAGAGACTCATCTGTCTCTGCCTCCCGAGTGCTGGGATTAAAGGCGTGCACCACCACCGCCTGGCTTGAGGAAAGGCAGTTTTAAAGCAGGCGACTAACCTGCTACCTCTATTCAACAGGCTACCTCTATTCAAGAGGCAACTAACCTGCTACCTCTATTCAAGAGGGTGAAGTGGTAACTGATGTCTTTGGGGTCGGGCAATATGGAGGCTGTAAGTGACTGCAGCAAAGCTAATGAAAGATGGACTGTAAGTCCGTGGGTCATGGACTTAGGCCATGGAGTGGTGAGGAAAGACTGAAGCCTAGCACTGTTGTCTCTTATTAAAAAAAAAAAAAGAAAAGAAAAGATAAAAAAAGAACTTTACTGCTAAATGACACCAAAATCTGCACCTCTGTTCCTGTCATCTCTCAAGCCTTAGTCAATATATGCTGCCAGACACTCCTTTTCAAATTCATCCTCTAAAGTCAGTAGCTGAATATGAAACTCTTGGTATCTTCCTGCATCTTCCTGATAGTGAAGGAATAAATGAACATACCTCATTTCTAATACTACATAGATCTGTGTGATAGAGAATGATGGGCACTGGCTCTGCATATATGTGGGGCACCCTTTGAGGATACCAAAAATGCTGAGAGGCCCTAGTGTCTCACAAAAAATAGCAGAGAACTTTTGGCATAGTTCAGAGATATAAGCTACATAGCCTTTAAATCATCCAGTACGTTGGAAGAGGTATGTAAACCGTTCTGTGAGGGAATGATGGCAATAAAGGTCTCCATATGTTCAGTTGTAATACATTTTAAGTAAACAAGTAATTAATAAAATCTTTTATTTATGTGTCTTGTGTCTGTGTGGGTGTATACACCTGTGTATGTTGGCGCCCATGAGGCCAGAAGAGGGTGGGGTTGGATCTTGTGGAACAAAAGTTACAGGCAGTTGTGAGCTGCCTGATGTGGATGCTGGGAAGTGTGTGCTGGTCCACTGTACTACTCTTAACTGCTGAGCCATATTTCCAGGCCACCCAGTTTTTTACATGAACCTGCAACACTGAACCCTAGGATAATGAGGCCTAAATGTAAGCACCACAACACATAAATCTTACAGCACACTCAGCAGTACCAGGAAATATGACGATTCTCTAGCCTCTGGTGGAATAAAATGATCTCAGCACAGAGAGATATTTTGTGTGAGGCTCATTTTCAACTTGAATCCCTTTACTTGACGAGAAGAGGGTGAGTGCCTGGAGCCTTCAGTTTTAACGTATCTTAAGAGCCAAGTGGGTTCGGGTTTGGGTGAGGGTTCACACACGTGAAACACAGAGAAAAACAGGAGGCAAGCAAGAAAAACCCATACCCACACGCTTACTACCTTTGTGAGTGACTGTCTAAGGCCACATAGACGGGGACAGTGACCCAAATAAAATGAACAATCATAGGATAGAGAGACGATGGGGAACAGAGCAGGGAGGCCCCTTTCTTTTCCCACATAAACTTAAAGGATTGTTCTGGAAGAAGTAATTAATATGCTTGAAATGCAGACTCCTCAGGGGGACAACAAACACTGCATCTAAGCTATGGATAAATTTACTGTTGCCATCATCCAATAAGACAATTAAATGTTAGTGTTTGACCCAAGTGTTAGTATTGTTTTTCTTTTTAAATATGAAACGTACCTTGGAATCCTGATACTATTTGGACAACATCTTCATAGACCATCAGAGTGGCAGAGCGTTCAGGAAGCAGGCCAAGGCTCAGAGAGGAAAACACTGCAAGAACAAAATGGACATAAGGGAACTCAGTTCAGTTCAAAGCTCACTCTGACTTTCTGGGTACTCTGCATTCTTCCTACTTTCTTCTTCCAAATCAATCAACAATATTTATTTTTCTAAAAGATGAGTGAAACACCTTCAAAATGACAGTCTTGTAATCCTCTTGTAATAACTACTGTCTTGCCATGGTCAGCTTGAAAAAAAAGTGAAGTTTTTTTTTTTTTTTTTGTGTGTGTGTGTGTGAAACATGTGCAGATGTGTTAATGAATGTGTAGAGGTCAGAGGTCAACTTTCAGCATCATTCGTTCCTCAAGGCTCTCCACCTTGTTTTTTTGGGACAGTATCTCTCCCTGGGACCTGATGAGGATAGACTAGCTGGCTTGTAAGCCTCAGGAATCTGCCTGTCCTGACATTCTCAAGGCAGGGATTACAACTGTGTACCACCATTCCTGTATTTTTTTTTATTTTTTATTTTTTCTTACATGAGTGCTGGGGAACAAATTCAGGCCTTGTTGGTATGACTGAATTATCTTCTCATTTCCTTTGTAAGATATCTTAGTGAAGTAAGGCCTCTTGACACTGGAGTATATTAAAAAGTTATTGTGCCTAGAATATATGAGTATACATACATACACACATACATACGTAATGTTAGGTATTAGCATTAGAAATACTATAAAATATGTACTTGGGATCACATATGTAGTATGTTCAGACTGTTACCCCCAACTTGGGAGTAATAACATGACATAAATTATACTAATATTTGGACTTTTAACTTTGATTCACAAGGTCTACATGTTTTAGGGCAGATGTGTGTTGTGATTTGGTTGTGAAATGAGCTTGAACACTGTCCCCAGCTGGTGGCACTGTTTTGAAAGGTTGTGGAACTTTTAGGAGGTAGAGCCTTGATACAGGAAGTGTGTGACTGGGGACAGGCCTTGAGCATTTCCGGTCTGTCTTCTGTTTTCTGACCGTGGACATCATGTGGTCGGTCAGTCCTCACACGCTACTGCTGCTATGTCTCTCTTCGTGACAGTCTGCGTTTCTTCTTAAACTCGAGGCACGAGAAATCCTCCTTTTTCCAGGCATTTTGTCATATGCAATTTAAACTTAAGGAGAAAAAACCCTGCAAATAATTCCACTGTAAACTAACACTTTCAGGCTCTTATTGACAGGCCAGATGTCGCTCGAAGTTTGCGGATTTGGATACTTTAGCTAAGCATTAATACAACTCTAAGAAGTAGGTGTCATTCAGGTTGCTCTTCAGGGAAGGAAACAGGTTTATAGATGAGGAAATAACTTCCCAAATATCCCCCAGCTGAGAGGCGGGGGCTAGGAGCTCAGATTTTTATATATATGGGGAGGGAACAAAATGAGTCACCAACCTGGTAACTTAGTGAGCAACTATTGCCACAGCAAGCTCTTTACTGGCTGGGCTTTCTCCGTATGTATGTATGTATGTATGTATGTATGTATTTATTTATTTATTTGAGGCATCATCTCACTATGCAACTGAGACTGACTTGGAATTCCCAGTGAAGCACACACAGTGGGATTATGGGTCTTCACTATGACACCAGGAAGTAACTCAACTTTCTATGAAAATATCAAAACTTAGAAAGACCAAGTGTTAAAGATCCTAATGATTTGGCAGGGCTGGCTTTCCACAAGTATGCCCCCACCCAAGTTGCTAGTGTGCCCTCTACCCTCCCCTCTACTCAGCACTTAGCTGTGGCTCTGTTCCAGGACTATACTATATCATGACTAGAACATAGAAATGTGGACTGTGGGCTGTACCTTCAGTATCACTCATTATAAGGGGACCATGACCCATAGGAAACAGCTAGAGGACAAGCAAAAGGTGACAAGTGCCATGACAAATATAAGAACACACTTCGGTGCTATGGAAAATGGCCTGACAGTTCCTCGGATATTCAACACAAAATGACCACGCATTTTCCATGCTAGGTACAAACTCAAAAGCACTGAGGCATGTTTCTGAAAAACCTTGTGTCTGTATGTTCACACAGCCATTGTCCATAACAGCAAAAGTGGAATTAGCCCAGATCAATGCCTGTCGACTGAGAAATAGATTGAATATTGCTCACTAATAGAAAGGCGTGGAGTACTGACGTGCCACAGGAAGGATGGCCTGTATATTAGCTGCGTGCCTTGTTGAGTGACAATACTAGACCAAAGCAACTTAAGGAAGAAAGAGTTTATTTGGGTTCACGGTTGGGGGGTACAGTCCAGGAAGTCAGGGAGGCTACAGGTGGGAGCTTGAGAGCAGGCCACACAGTCCGAGGGGAGCATGGAGCTACGGGTGCTCCTGCTCAGGGTGCTTTCTCCTTTTAATTTAGTCCAGGACCCAAGCCCACAGAATGGTTCCATCCACAGGTGAGGTAGCTCTTCCCAACCCATTTAATCTAGAAGATATCACAGGCACAGCCAGAGGCTCTTTCTCTAGGCAATTCTAATCCCACCAAGTCGACAATAAAATTAATTATCACAGCCTTGAAAACATGCCGAGAGGATGGCAGGCATAAAAAAGCCACATACTGTCTGATTCTATTTATATACAATCTTTAGAACAGGCAAATCCAGAGACAGAAGGCAATTTAGAAGTTGCTAGGAGCTAGAATGGATGGGAAATAGGAAGTCAGAGCTAATGGATACAGTTAATAGAGGGTGATGGAATGTGCTGGAAATAGATAATGGGGACATGATAGCTGCACAAAGCCATCACGTATACATTTTTAGAGTTTCATGCTCTACCAAGTCAGCCAGGCATTCTAAAGTGTGCATTTAAATGGTGCTTTTTGGTGTGTAGTGTACATGTGCATGTGTGTATACATCATGGTGCATATGTGTTTATGCACATGGAGGTCAAAGGCCAATATCAGTGTCTTCCTGTATTGCTTCCTACCTTACTTTTTGAGACATAGACCCTCACTGAACCTGGAGCTCACTGATTTGTCAGTGACTAGCTGGACAACATGCTCAGAGATTCTCCTGCCTCTGCTTCCCCAGCACTAGGACTACAGTGTACAACACTATGTATGCCTTGTGTTTCACTTGGGTGCTGGAGATCAAAAGTCAGGTCCTCATGCCTGCACAGCAAGTACTTTACTGGCTGGACCATTTCCATAGTCTCTACAATGGTATGCTTGATAGGTAGCGGAAATTTATCTGGTACTTGGAGGTTGAGGCAAGAGGATTAAAAATTCAGGGTCTATCTAGATGATACGTTGAATTCAAGGTCAAATTGTATAACTCAGCAAGGCTCAAAAATAATTGGGAGCTCATCAAATCCAGCTGGACCAGGACTGAATGAGCATATGACTAAACTGGAGTCTCTGAATATGGCTGCCAATGGGGAGTGACTGAGAAACCAATGATAATGGCACAGGGACCTATCTCTTCTGCATGCAGTGGCTTCTTGGGAACCTTGTCTATATGGTTGCACACCTTCTTAGGCCGGGATGGAGGGGGGAGGGCCTTGGGCTTCCCACAGGGCAGGGTACCCTGCCCACTCTTAAGGAAACACAGGGAGGGAGGAGGGATACTGGGGGAGCGGGAGGGCCGGGGACAAGGGGAGTAAATGTAAACTTCTCTTTTAACAATAAAAAAAATAGAAAAATAATTAGCAAAAGGACTTGGCTATAGCTCAATGATAGAACACTTCCCTAGCATTCCTGAAGCCCTGGGTTCCATACTCAGCATTGCAGAACAAAACCAAACCCAAACAAAACAAAAAGGAAATCACAATTATTGGGACACCAAAGTTGGGAGAAGAGTTCAGACAAAGTTGGAGGAGTAAAGATCAGAATAAAAGAAGAAACAGAAACAGCTGAGGGTGCTAGGAGCTCTTCTTCTTTCCTTCCTGACCCTTGTGGGGCCATAAATGAGCCAAGACTAGAGGGCTCAAGTCTCTAACATGTGTCAATCCTTTATGGACACTTCACAGGTTATCTTAACCATTAGCTGAACCCCTCTTTACCAGATAGCACAGGGTAGAGCCCTGGTGGTTAGGAAGAAAGGACAGGACTCCTGTGTAGGAAGCAGCTCACCTACAAGTCAGGTTGCACCACGCTGCCTCCTCCACAACGCCTCTCCACGCTCCGCTCCCTCTCAGAGTTTGACAGGGCCCAGCAGCACCATGAATAGCCCCAAGCACCTCTGTGCTGCCTGGTGTGAGCTCTGAGACCACCTGTCACCTTTATCAAGAATTAGGTGTGGTATTTTGAATAAGATGGCCCTCGTAGGCTCATATTTTTGAATGCTTAGTCACCAGGGAGTAAAACTCTTTGATAGAATTAGGAGGAATGGCTTTGTTGGAGGTACGTCCCTGGGTGTGGGACTCTGAGATTTCCAAAGCCCACACCAGGCCCGGTGTCTTTCTTTACCTGCGGATCAGGATGTAGCACTAGTCGCTACAGCTACAGCACTTGCCTGCCTGCCGCCATACTCCCCACCACGATAATGGGTTAAGCCTCTGAAACTGTAAGCAAGCTCCAATTAAATACTTTCTTTTATAAGAGTTGCCTTGGCCATTGTACCTCTTCGCAGTGGTACAACAGTGACCAAGACACTAGGGGATTGTGACAATGTGCTTAGAAAACTTGTTTCACATGGAACTTTCCATCACCAGGGAAACTGCCTGGACGAACTGCTTCTCAAATTTTACTTTTCAGAGGGAAACAAGTGATGTATTATAATGGGTCAGCTATGTCCAGCAGACGCTTCAGGAAGCAGCGGCACTGGGCTACGGGTCCAAATCTGTAGAGGGATGAGAAGTGGCAGAGGGGCCCAGAGTTCCCAGTACACAGTATTTTTACTCACTCTGAAGAGGGTGTTGACTGAAGGCTCTTCACAAGGAGGAATTCAGTCCCCCACCGCAGGTGCTGAGGATGGAATCCAGGGTCTCTCACACGCTAGGCAAACACTCTGTCACTGAGTTATAAACTGACCAATGTCTTTTTTTAAATTGGTAAGTAGAAAGATAGGAACATCCCAGCTCTGCTTTAGGGATCAGGGAGACTTCCTAGAGTGAAATTAGCTCACCTGGGATTTCAAGATAGAACACAAGCTTTTTCCATGAGTGTGGTAAAAAGGAGCATCTAGAATAGCATACAGAGAGGGTGATAGTATCCGCCAGACTCCCTCAGGGAACCCAGACTGGCCAACTCATGAGATACAAAAGGGGAGAGGTCACTAAGGGAGGAGGCTCTGCGTGCCGTTTTGAACTCCTGGAGGCCCCTGAAGGATTTCAGGCAGAGTATAACGTAATTGGGCACATGCATTGACTTTTAAAAATTCTTTGATAATTTCACACATGCATAGAACGCATTTTGGTCATTTTCAGGTTCCATCACCCTTTCAATACCCCACTGCTGCTGACCACTTTCCTCTTCCCACCCAGTTTCTCTCCTTCCTTCGCTCCATCTGCTGTGCTGTATGAGCTTCTGAGTCTAATCAGGTTACTTGCAAGAGCTTGGGTTGGGGGTTACGTAGAGGAGCATGCTCAGCTTATCAATAGCTATGTCACTGTAGAAAATTACATTCTTCCCCAGCAATGATGAACTATTAAGAGCTCTTCAGGGTCTCATGAGCTTCTCTCTAGCCATAGCAAGAAGGCTGTCTTGTGTGGGTAACCACAGTGGGCACATGCAATAACAGACACGGTGCTTGTGATTTGGTGGGGTTTTTTTTTTTTTTTGAAGAATCTAATTAACCATGTCAGAGAGCAGGGCAGTTGTTCTGGAACACTGCCTTCTTTGCCAGAACAGTGGGAAGAAGATGCAGAATGATCATCTTTAGTAAACGCAATGGTAAATGGACAAATTGGTGTATTCCTGTTTGACCTGTTTGCTGAGTTCCCTCGCTCTAGTCTATACACCCTTCCCTGAATGAGGAAACCGAACACATCTTTAGGAGTTATTGCTAAGGAAGAGAAAAGAAATCCATTCCAAGCTCTTATAAGAACGCTCATGTAAACAAAAACACTGCACATGTAGAACAGAAAGAATCTCAGTTCCAAATTTTCATTCTATTTCTGAGCTCCCCGATCTTCTGCCTTTTTTGCTTAATTGTTTGGAATACCAGAAGTGTTAGACTCGAGTCATAAAAACCCACACTAAAACAACAGACTACTCTGCGTTTCACCGAGGCCAGGCTATATCTGGCCACACTTCTTTCAGGTGATAGCTAGGAGTTACCTTTTCTATATTGAAAAGATCACCAAATAGCAAAAGGGAAGGTCTTTTGAAATGATTCAATTAATTCCATTCTAGAAGCTAGCAGCACAGGCTCTGAAAGTTCTGCTGGGCCCGTGAGGGCAGGGCCAGCTAGTGGAAAGTGGGCCTGGGTTCCAGGTGTTTTTATGCTGTATCTAAAACTCTTTCAATTAAACTGTATTGTTCCCATATTGGGCTCATTCAAGAAAATAGATATTATGGAAACAATTTCTTTTCTTCAAATAATACTAATAGTGTCAAAATGAAAGCCATTAGATTCTCACCATTCACAGGTCCCATATTTAGAAACAGACATGCTTGCTTAAATGTCCCTTCTACCTCCCAGACAACAGTCCCTGTGTGTTCGTGTCTGTGTGCACAGTGCCCACAGACAGAGTCACACGGTGCTCATTCCCAGCAGAGGCCACACAGGGTAGCACTTTACCTTCTTGTTAAATGCCTTTTCTTTACCTATTTGTGCCAAACTTTTCACATTTTGTGCTTTCTGTTGGTATTTCACTACTTTATGTGGTACCCATGCACACAGCTGAGGGTCCTGAATATGAGAAGGTTATAATGAGCCTTGTGGAGAAAACAGGGGAGAGATAAACATTGTTCAGATATAGGTTATGGAGCTATGGGCTTGAGCACAATGTCACCAAGTCAACTACATTTATTCAGCAGCGTATGTAAAGAAACACACAAACAATAGAGATATATATTGACCAGGTGATAAAAATGTGGTGACTAGAATACCCTGGGAAGTTAGCCTTTTCTTTTTCCTTGTAATAGAGATTCAGTGTTTGCCAGTTCTGAGATTGAAGCCTTTATAGACTGTAACTTTGGCAAATAATGTACACAGACCGTACCTCGAAGAGCTGCTTTTCTGATGTAGGTAGATACTGCCTGCACAACCCCCTCCCAAATACGTCCAATGATACAAGGGGGAGATCAGATATTTCCTTTAGATGGAACCTGGTGAAAAGGGCTTTGCATTTTCTGATGCCTGTGATGACATTATTGATTCTCAACTTGACAGAATCTAAGAACTGTCAAAGAGATTATCTAGATTAGGTTAACTGAAGAGAGAAGACCCACCCTGAATATGGGCAGGGCCATTCTAAGGGCTGGGGTCTTAGGTAGCATAGGACAAACAAAGCTCACGGAGCACAAGCATTTCACTCCCTGCTTCTGGACTCTGGATGCAATGTGACCAGCTGCCTCCTGCTCTTGCTGCTCTGCCGTCCCCACCATGATGTACTTTCCTTCAAACTGTAGTTACAATGCTCCCTTCCTGCAGTTGCCCTCGCCATTCTTGCAGCAATGAGGAAGGCTAGTGGCGCATGTATGGAGCCCACTGGACTTCATTCTTCGGTGAGCAAGCTCAGGACTGTTTATGACTTCTGTGAAGTAGACAGGATGCCACACACGAGAGTACAGAGCTCACTCGACTGCTTATCAATCAGGCATGACTGGGAAAATGGGCAGACAACTGAGTCCCAGACAGTCATTCCTCCACATAATGGCACCCGAACAGGTGACTCAAGGAGTTGGCCTGCAGATTTCCCTGCCTGACTCCTGCCACGGGTGTGCCCCCGTGTCTGACTTCATCATTGATCACTCTGACCAGGAGGTCTGCCTTAGAGAAAGATGAACAACTTACCCGGTAATCGGATGGGCTTCCACGGGGCAGAGTTTGGCACATAGGCGTGTTTCGTGGCGGTGACAATCAACTGGTTACCCAGCTTGTATTGGAACTTGATGAAAGCAACCCCATCTGCCCCAGATGTGCCAGAGGCGACAGAAACCTGGTTGGCGAAGATCTCAATGAGTGCATCTGCGATGGGCTGGTGGGTGCTGGCGTCACTAATATGCACCTTCAAGGTCACTTCTGGAGACAGAAAAAGCACATTAACCCTGACAGGAGGTCAAGGGGGATATTCTAAGAACATCTAGGACTGTATTCCTTTATAAATAATTCTGACCAGGGTGTTTTCTTCTTAATTATTAAAACTTAAACAAAGTAAAACTTTATTTTTTAACTCTAAAATAAAAAAACCACTTCTTTCTTATAAAATATCCCATTTTCTTTAGAAGCCCATGCTCCCACACACTGCTTGAGAAGAAAGTCCTACCCGTTATCACACTAGGAAACATAGATATTCGTTCATCCTTCCTGCACTGTTGGACACTAGCTCCTATTGGACTCGGGCTGCTTCAGAAGGACAACAGTGGGCTGGAAGACTCATGGTGGGCTGGGAGACTTGTAGGTGGGCTCAGCAAAGGTGAGCACAAGCAACATAAGCATTCTGGGATTACTGTTTGGTCATCACAAAGACAAGACTGAATAGCAGTCAGAAATGTCTAAAGGGCTGGGGAGATGGCTCCACAGGTAAAGTGCTCAGTGTGTCAGCATGATGACTTGGATTTGGATCCCTAGCATGAACATAAAAATCCAGACACAGCAATGCATGCCTGTAATATCAGCTGTATGAAGATGGAGGAAGGAGGATTCCTAGGCTTGCTGGCCAGCCAGGTTGCCACATCCGTGAATTCTAGGCTCAGTGAACTGCTGTCTCCAAAGAGAAGGTGGACAATGATGGAGGAAGACACCAGATTTCTACCAGTGGGTCCCTACACACACACACACACACACACACACACACACACACAGAGGCATACACAGGCACACACACACAGACACATACAGAGGCACACACACATAGACATACACACAGGCACACACACACAGAAACAGACACACACACACACACACAGAGGCGTACACACACAGAGACATACACAGGCACACACACAGACACACACACATACAGAGGCACACACACAGACAGACAGACACACAGAGACATACACACACACAGAGACAGGTATACACACACAGAGACACATACAGAGGCATACACACAGAGAGAGACAGACAGACACACAGAGACATACACACACAGACACACACACACAGAGACACACAGAGACACACAGACACACACATACTTTTTAAAAAGGGAGGACCCAAAGGATGGAAGACTACACATGCACAGGAAGGGATGAAATCCACTCAGTAATACTAGCAATTTGAAGGATGAAAGCACATGGGTCAAAACTAGGAAACTTAAAACAGAATGAATGATTTCCCTTTACTTAGGCAAGAGATAATTACTGAACTTTGACTCTGCCCCTAGGGCTGGAACTGTCACACCATGGGCGGTAAAGAAGACACTGGAGTACAAAGCAAAAGCCATGGCTGTGAAAAGCCAGTGAGGGTTCAGAAACAAGACAAGCACACACTGCCAGGAGAAACCACAGTGGAAGACGTAAAGGGCATGAGAAATCCAGGGATGCTGGGTAAGCAGGGGACAGGGTACGCTGTGAGCTTCACATTAGGGCCTTGGGAGGTCACAGAGGTGTTAGGCAGGACATGGAAACCTCTAGATCTCGGTGGAGAATGGGCTGAGCGTGAGTGTAATCTGCAGATCAACATTGGGCTCAGGCACTCTGTAGCAGCCAAGAGAGGAGATGGTGATGGGTCAGGCTCTAGGCTCAAGGTGGGCATCAATTTCAGAACCAGACAGAGGCCAAGTCAGAAGAGACCACTACCCCAGTAAAACCTCTTGGCTCAGGAAAGGAGTGGACATAGGTCCATCTGGGCACACTCCCACACTGTTTGATGTGTGTGTTAAGCTGCCTTCGATCTGAAAGTCTTATGGTAACTTAAAATGTTGAGTGAGGTAGAGACTAGCAAAAACATACATGTGACCAGAGAGTCTCACAGACACAGAACATGTGGAGCAAGGCTCTGTGGACTGTCAGAATATGGAGGAACCTGAGGGGGAGGATAAGGTAGAAGATCAGGCTGAGCCTACAGGTATGATTAGTGGGACACGCTGTGGTGGACTACTGCAGTTAGCACTGGGGATCGAATCTCAGCTCCATCAGGAACTATGTGGCATTGGGCAAGTCATTATGGTCTTCAGGTCTCACCCTCCCCTTCTGTAGCTAGGGAGGCCAGCGATGCACAGATTAACCGACAGGTGCAAACAGCAGAGCACAAGGCTGCAGAGAGGAAGACCAAGAATAGCTGTGCTTGTCCATTCCGTCAATCACTGTTTGTGTATGCGCTCCATCTTTGGGATGGAGTGAGCTCACAGAGCGGAGATGGAGACACAAAGGTTTCCAAGGAAGGGGCGGGCATCCCTCTGAGAACGTTAATATTTTGTACCTAAAGATTTGGGGTTGGGGTGCAGCTTAGGGGCTGAATGCATAGTTCATATTACTGTGTCTTAGATTCAATCACTAGTATCCAATAACATAAAAATATTGAAAAGATATCACTTCTGCATGAAACCACATAGGTAATTGAACTATTTGTTTTATGAAACTGGTACAACCTTTTCAAAGCCGTACATTTCAACTAATCATTCATCTTCTTGCTCACTTCCCCCATGTACTAATGTAAAGCTTGGGGCACGTGGTAGAACGGTTGCCCAGCTTGCACCAACACCTCGGGCATGATCCCTAGCACTACTCCCAGGCCCCAAAGAGTTCAGATTTACTAGCAAACAACACCAAGTATATTCTAGGAGGAAAAAGCTAACACTCAACAGATAGAAGACTGTGAGGCCAGCTGCCAAGACTGGCCTGAGTTTGATCTCCAAGACCCATGGCAGAAGGAGAGAACTAACTCTTTTCTTTAAATTAATTTTTATTTTTATTTTATATGTATGGGTGTCCTGGGCCCTGTGGAAGAGCAGCCAGTGCTCTTACCTTCTGAACCATCTCTCCAGCCCCAAGAGCTAACTCTTGGCCTTTTCCTCTAATTTCCACTGGCACGCTGGAGCATGCACACCCCGTCTCAAGTAAATAAATGTAACAACAACAGTGATAATGAGGGTGTGAAGTTTAGGGCTGTGATATTCAATACACACTTAGTCAATTCTCCAGTCTTCTCTTCCTGCAGGGTGTTCATCAAACCTATAGAATACATATAGTTTCTTCCTTAAGTTGGTCTTCCTTGCTCCCCAAGTAATATGATAAATTATAACACAAATCAGCTGAGTTTTCAGTAATAGTCACACTCCTCTAGAAGCAGGCATGTGAGAAGGGCTTTGCCAGGCGACCTTGATGATTTATGTAATGTTATGGCAATGTAACATTTACTAACAGTTG
This sequence comes from Dicrostonyx torquatus, assembly GCA_028555095.1. NCBI lineage: Eukaryota > Metazoa > Chordata > Mammalia > Rodentia > Cricetidae > Dicrostonyx > Dicrostonyx torquatus. The sequence continues at coordinate 94,824 of JAQHUG010000716.1, read as the reverse complement.
AGATCATAAGCTTCCACGCTCTCTACGCTGTCTGATGAGTAAACAGAGAAAGAGGGCATTCACTCCCATCAGACCCTTTGTTCCTACGACTTCAGTGACTTCTAATACAGTGGTGTCGTTGGTGTCCTATGATGTATTTTGGAAGAGATAGATCACTTAGCGCTGACTTTTAGTGTGACAGGATGGGGGTACGAGAGGGTAACTACAGGCCACTAAAGTGTCACTTTTGGGAGAGTTTTCTTTCTTTTTGTGCACTCCAGGCTTAGCATGCACTACCCTACAAATTAGCAGGGCTGAAGTTTTCACAGAGTAACACCCTGCATGAGACCATCCAGTCAGCAAAAGTACTCCTGCTAATGACAACCAGAAGTGGAATCTCCTGTGAGGTTCTATTACCCACACCACGCCCTCTGAGTCTGAGAGGAAGACCCTATAAAAATGGCCCTGGATGAGGGGCATTATAAAACACTGTCTTCTGGCTATGACATGACTGTGGCGGATGTTGCAGGAGTTGCAGGCGTTGCAGGCAGCTGTGGCTACCAGCACAAGAAATAAAGCAAGCAAACACAAGGCATCAGAATGGGAGGAGGACTACTGGGGAGGAGTCAGCAGGAGCGAGGGACCAGAGGTAGTGGGGGTGGGCATCATCACAGTACAGTTTATTATGTATGAAACTTTAATAATAAGAATGAAAATACATAGATAAAAATATAATTACTTTAAAGAAGCTCTATCCTATTTCTTTGCTGCTCAGTGAGAGCCTGAGAAGGCTTCAAAGCTGGGATGCCTGATTTATAACCTGAAATCTGGACACTGTTCTGTTTACCTTTCTGTGCATGTCTATTGCTAGGTTCTGCTGAGGTTGGTTCCAGAGTGCCTCCTTCGGGCACCCTTGTCCCAATTGTCCTATTTCAAGCCCTCACTATCCATCACGCAGAGCGAGGCACAGCCTGTTAACAAAAACTGCCACTCTTCAGTCCCGAGCCCTGAAGTCCTAGTGAAGTTAGGAGCTACGTAGGATCCATAGTAGACACAGAATACTCTAATGACTCCAACACATGTATCAGGGGTCAATACATGGTCCACAATACTGCCTATTTTTTCTTGTGTGTTTCTGTCTGTGTATGATGTGATATATGCATGTGTGTGCACATGTGTGCCACAGCATCCATGTGAAGGTCAGAGGTCAACCTCGGCTGTCATTTCTCGCCTTCTGCTTGGTTTGAGTGAGATTCTTTTTGTCCTCTGCTGCATATGCCCAGGATAGAAGGCTGTGAGATTCTGTTAATTTTCCTGTCTCTGTCTCCTCTATTGCCTTGGGAGCACTACGATAACAGACTCATACTGTGGAGCCAGGGTTTACATAGATCCTGGGGTTTTGAACTCTGGTCCTCACATTTGAATGGCAAACACTTTGCACATTGATTCACATCCACAGCCTGTTGTTGTTGAATGGTTTATATGCTCAGGATAACTTTAAAAAAACTAAGCAACCATCTCATCCAACCGCCCAGCACACTACCCGCTAAAGGGGTAGTGTAGTTTGGGGACCTTGAAGGAAGAGTCCTGCCATATAGTTGGATGCTGCTTTGTCTTTGGTCCTGCCTTCTTGGAAGTCTTGTGACCCCCACAAAAGCTTTGTGAAGGTCTCTTTTCATGGTACCTGCTAGGGTGGACAGTGCTAGTTTCTCTCCTGAATGCTGGGCCAACCTGGGCTGACCCACTGGACAGTGCTAAAGAGTTATCTCCCTCAGCCACATCTCCTCTGCCTTGTCCCTCTTCCTTTTCATACTCTATGAGCTCTGCTCTGTCTGCTCAGGCTGGGGACCCAAGCTGTGGCTGCTCAGGCCTCTTCTTGCCATGACACTCATATAGTGAATTATTCCTTGACAGGAATTTAGCCATTGCCTCTAACTCAGCCTCAGATTTAGATCAGCCAGTGGCAGAGTCAGGGTGGAGGAGACAGCGGATGTTGAGGAAGTCTTCCTCTGCCATGATTCAGAGAGTCTCTGCTCTTGGCAAACATTAGCAGTTGGGCTCTGTGGGCACTGACTAGTCCATTTTAAGCAATACTGGGAACATCTGCTTTGTGGGCAGAAAACTAAACATTATCTTTTAAAAGTCCAGCATTATCTTTTAGACATTTCCTTTCTAACTGCCACAGATTTCAAACTAAGTGCAACAAGGCTGTTTCAAATTGTTGGCTTGGGAGGGGCAGCTCTAAACAGTAAGTTAAAAGCAGACATGATTGCATGGACAAGGGGAATTATGTATTATGGCATATAATCCCCACGCAGGCATGAGGCTCCCCAGTCGGGATTTGACAAAATCGTGAGAGGGCACAGAAGGGCAGAAAACATGAATGTTTCCACCCAACCCCTTCATTTTCACACAACATATAGTCTACTTTTATGCAAATGACATTTATTTCATAATACATCATCCAAACATCAAATTAAACACCTCCCTTAAAATCACTCACTAGTGTGGAACCTTCCAGAACACTTGAGGGTTTCACTGGGAACAAAGCTAGGAGAACATGTTCACTTGCTGTTTGAACAGCCCACACTTCTCCATTCTCAGCACCTCGTCTAACACACTCTGGATCTGTGAAAGGAAGGGAAGGTGAAGTTTGCAGACCTGGTGGTTCAGTGGAGGTGATTTCTGTGTCGCTATCAGCCTCCTCCTGATGGGCAAGGGTTTTAGCCAATCAGGCTAATAGCCACGCCCCTCCATTAGCCATTAGCTAATTATTCTGGGTTGGACCATCAGGTCTCCCTGATGTATAAAAGACTCAGTCCACGTGTGAGCTCTCTCGCTGGCTTTTGGTCTGGCGCACGTCTTTGGAAAAGCGTGGGATCCAGGATCTGGTATTGTAAATCTGTTTTTATTCCTTACACCTATTAAAGTGTATATCTTAAAGATAGCTGGCTTGGGCAATAATTAATTAAATCTTACACCCTCCTCTGGTTCCCCTTTCTATTTCTTTGAATTGGCTTATTTTTGTGTGTGTGTGTGTGTCTTAATTTTTCCTTTCTTTGAACACTTTTGAGGTGAGTTTCTACAGGTGTCCATGCTCGCAGGGAACTTGACACTCGTCTGGCTTGGCCCTAAGAGCCTGGAGGAAGGAAAGCCACGTTTACCGTGCAGATCCAGCCTAGACTCTGATGTCATGTTGCCTGGAGCTTCAGGGACGGCCCTGGGGCAGGCAGAGCAGCTAAAGTCACCTAGCATCCACCATATTTAGCTATATTTAACCCCAGTCTAGAGACTCACAGTAGGCTTCACATCTCTTAACTGAAACAGTAAAAGATCACTTGATCGCTTAAACGTTTTCCAAAATGAGATTTTATTTTTAAAATGTTACAGACCTTTGCTCTTATTTTATCTAAGGTATGTGTGCTCCTGTTACTCGAGTCTCACCAGAGCAGTGTGCGATCTGAATCTCTGCACTATTAGACACAAGCAGAAGCAGACTAAGGATGCCTGCCAAGTACAGGGCAGCTTTCTGTTAGTCTACCTTGTTTCTTTTACAACATCAAAGACTTATTTGACTTCATGATCTTATAAAATTAGGATGTACTTTGTCACACATATTCCCATAATTTATTTGATTCATTTTCATATGGAGTACATGTACCTTATATTATTTATTTTTGTTTTTTAAACTGATTAAAATTTTCAAATCTTAGAGAATGAAATCCAGTATAATTTTTTTTGTTTTGTTTTGTTTTTCGAGACAGGCTTTGGAGCCTGTCCTGGAACTAGCTCTTGTAGACCAGGCTGGCCTCGAACTCACAAAGATCCGCCTGTCTCTGCCTCCCGAGTGCTGGGATTAAAGGCGTGTGCCACCACTGCCTGGCTATTCCACTATAAATTACAGCTATACTTATAGTGACCTATGCATTATACACTTCATAATATACTACAAAATAGGTTATTAATCAGGTGTGGTGGTGCACACCTATAACAATAACACTGTGAGGTCAAGAGAAGCTTGGGATAAAGAGCAATTCTCTGTCTCAGAAAGAGATTAGTGGGGCTGGAGAGTTGGCTCAGTGGTTGAGAGCACTAACTGTTCTCCCAGAAGACCTGGGTTCAATTCCTAGCACCCACATGGCAGCTCACAACTGTCACCAATCAAAACACCAATGTACATAAAATATAAATAAATATATATTTTTTTAAAAAAGAAAGAGATTAGTGTCATATATAAACTGAATCAGTATATTCACATATAATATAGTCCAATAAACATCTGCTATAACTTGTATGTTCTTGGCTTCCTTCCCCAGCCTTACTAAAGCACTTGGCAATCTCTGTGGTTGTTTGATTTCAAAAGGAATACTTAACTCGAGGAGATGCAGAGGTCAGACCTCTGTACTGGCCTCCCAAAGAGAACGGACAATGTAGGCACACTTTAGTGCGAGGCCCTACAGCCCCCTGGCTCCCCGACTAGCCCTCTCTGGCCGTTCTTCATGTAGATGACTTTTGCAGTTGATGGTACAAAGAGCTTCCCCCAACCTCCCTCCTGATCTGAGGTCATACAGTCTGATGGAGACCTCTTACCTCTGCTAGGTTTATTTTTAAAAGCGTTCCTTAGTGCTCACCAGGGTACTGCAATCTCTGTACAAGTATCTGACTTCCTTTCTACTCTCCTGAAAAGTAAGGAGGAGATAAGTTTGTGACAACAGCCCTTGGGAACTCAGAATGCCATTCTGCGCCTTTTGATGATCCACCACCACAGGCAACAGACTCACACGCTGTAGCACAGGAAGAGATAATGATGTGGTAGACACAACAACTTCAGCTTGGGAAAGGAAGGTGTCTACGCAGGCAGGCAGCGAGTGCTGCTGGCACATGCCTAGAGCATTTTATTCCCATAAGTCTTGACAGGCTCTGCACACCATGTTCTTTCTAACCTCAACCTCCCTATCGCTCCCTATGCCTGCCTCCAATGCATAAGCTTCTGGCTGGACCAGGAGATCTCAGAGAAACCAATCAATGAATTCTTCTCCCTCTTCTCATGATCATCCCATGAACAGCGATTTCTAACCCACTTGTCAGAATGTTGAAACGCAGAATACCAAACATTCACAAAAACATATCAATTAAAGAAATCATACACATGCATACACACGCACGCATATACACCTATGCACACAGGACTTTCTATTTTTCAAGTGTCAGCATGCCTTTTATTTTAAATACACTCTCATAGAAAGAGAAAATACCAATGACCTCCTGTAATTTCTGGTCAGGGATCCTATTAAGCCTGTCCATTCGATGCTAAGGTAAACAGCAACCGACCACACTCTGCTGTGGTTCTTGATGGAAAATGAACACTGTTGGGGCTGCTTCAACATGAGCACTCTGCCATCAGAACAAATTCAGAGTTGCTGAATCCTTTCAGCTAACCAAGGGGTTGCTGAGCTAAATATCTCAGGGTTATTTCAAAACTCCTGATGGATTTGAATAATTTATACAGATAACCACATGCTCAGAGGAAACGTGAAAGATATAATGTTCTTATGATCTCACCTTAGCAAGGAACCTCGTCAGCTGTGCAGCAGACAGTAAACTAAACCGACATGACCCAGCCTTCCATGTATGGTATCAGGAACCACCTAAGGGCAGCTTTAAAGCACTATGCAAAAATACAATTACTCCGCAAACTTTTTTGCAGAAATAAAGGGATAATGTGGCTATTGCAAGGAAGAACTGAAGCAGCTAATGAATATAAAAAAGAATGGTAAATATGGTTGAAGAAAAAAAAAAAGCGCCATGGTCCCAGCTTCATGGAACTTGTCCATAAAGGCCGATGAATATCCACAGGCCTACCGACATCCTCATTCTTGACAGATGTGTAAGATGTACAATGGTAATCACATAGCAACGCAAACACAGGAGATGTGTTTACTGAACTTCACAGAGTGCTCCACATGACTGAATGAGAGAAGGATAATGACAACATGGCGGTAACCAAAGCACCCGCAAGTGCTTGGAAGGAAACAGCAACAACAAAGCACTTTAGCACACTCCCGTTCCACTGGTGTTTAGAATGTTCTTGAAGGTGCAGACGCTTTCCATGAAGATCTGGAAGATCCTGGGAATGGCCAGGTTAATGAGCAGTGGTAAACATGTCTGCAAAACTAGTGTGCACACCTCAGCCAAGCTTCAGACATCTGTTGGGAGATGCTAGTGCAATGGTTACCAAGGCAACCTGGGTAGGGGAAAGATCTGCATGTGTATTTCCAGACCCACCTATATCGTTTTCTTTGGGGAGGGCAGTCTAAGACACAGTAAGAGCAAAACTGCAAAGCATGGATTTTGAACAAAGCCTTGAGATTTGAAGAGAAAGATAATGGTGATTTTTGCAAGTCATATCTCCCCAGGGAAGAGATTGCTTAGAAAGTACTAAGTGGGAGGCAACTGCAAGGAAACGGACTCATTAATTACTTTAAGAATTAAAAAAATGGGAAAGAAAGGGCTGGTTGAAGAGGCTGCTGGAAGGCTGTGAATGGCTCAAGTGTGTGAGACTCCCCGGCACTTGAAATACTATGAAAGCCAGATAAAGGCTTCTGCAAAAACTCAAGTTTAATCAATGTGGTGATTAAGTTACACATATGTGCTTATCTTTGAAAGAAATGAAGCGATTTAACAAGCTACAGTGAGCGGTTTCATCATGAAAGCATGTTTCAGATGGAGCTGGGATATTTCAGGGCACTTTAGGGTCTATTTAGGAACATATTTGGTGAGAGTATCCATTTTGTGGCAAACAGGATGGGAATGGAGTCTAGCGCCTACCTTAATCAGCCTTGCACAAGTTGACAACCTCTGCAACCCACCATTCTTTGCTCATAAAATAGGAATGCCCACTGCATCGAAGAGATTATAGGATTTGCTGGAGGGCTGATGGGCACCAACATGCATCAGTTCTGTGAGTAGGATATTCCTGATCTTGCCTACATGGCTAGCATTCCGAAGCTAATTTTACCTGGTGAAACACAATCTAAAAACCATCACTCTTACCACAACCACTATCGCCACATCTACACCACCATGAACACTCTTACCATCACTCTTACCATCACTCTTAAAACAACCACTATCACCAACATCTACACCACCATGAACACTCTCATCACAACCACTATTGTCATCATTTACACCACCATGAACACTCTCACCATCACTCTTACCACAACCACTATCGCCAACATCTACACCACCATGAACACTCTCACCATCACTCTTACCACAACCACTATCGCCAACATCTACACCACCATGAACACTCT